>LZPO01008017.1:287388-305673 GCA_001675575.1 Neotoma lepida
GCAACAGTACTGAATGCAACCAAGATCTTTAGTGAATTTTATTACTCTTGTTTCTTTATTTATGGGGTGGGGCAGGTAAAATAATGTCTCACATAGCCCAGTCTGGTCCCAGATATCCTTGAACACTCTTTGTAGTCATGGATGACCCTGAACTCCTGATTCTTCTGCCTCTACTTTCCCAGTGTGGGGATAAGAGGCATGCTCACCATGCCCGGCTCAGATTTCTTTTTCTGATTAAGAATTCCAAAGAATTGACCATATTCTATCTTCTCTAAAGTCTAAAGAGTATTTGGAAGCATATGATCCTTACATTAAAGGAATTCTTAAAATCTCAGTTATGTGATTAAATGGCAATCACACCCACACATACATGTGCGAAGACTGTGGTAATAATAGAAGGGAATTAATTACAGTAATAATGATAATAACAATATAATCATTAAATAGCAGGGTAGTAATGTTGGAATTGGAAGTTGTGGAAGTTAAAATTCAATTTCTCTCCTCAATTAAGAAGCAATATCTTTATATTACCTTAAAATATTAGAGGAAAATTCATTCCAATGAGCTTTCTTTCCCCTTGGCAAACTATTCTTCAGAATCATGGCAAGATTTCACAGATGACAACTTTTTTTTTTCCAATCACTTTAGGTTTCTTACCCAGAAAGAATCATCTGGGCCTTCAGTAGTTTGCCCTCATGCACAATAAACTGTTGGGAAGTAATTTCACATGTGAGTGAATATCAAAAATTNTAAATCTGTATCATTGAATCTTTATGATCCAGTATTTAGATTATTCTCTTTTCAAAAGATTTGTTTTATTTGTAACCATGTGTATATGTGTGTGGGGGTAGGTGGGTGTGTGCACGGGTGTGTGTGGGTGCCCAGGAAGGATGTTGGATCTGTGGGAGGTATAGTTACTTGTAGTTGCAAGTTGCCTGGTATGAGTACTAGGAAATCAACTGCAAGAGAAGTCCATGCTCTTAACTGCCGAGCCATCGCTCCATCTCCTAAAGGGTTTTAGTAGTTTATAAATGTGTTGCCCCAAATCTTTACCCTCTCTTCATTTCATTTTTTTTCACTAACCCTAAAGAAGGATATGTCATGACAGCTGAAAATATTCCACAGCTAACAAAGATGTCTTATTTTTAAAAGTCATAGATAGAACAAAAATAAAACAATCATAAACATTTTGGTGAGAGTTTCAAACAGATGGCTCATGATAAACATGTAAAAGATTTTCATCCATAGCATGTAATCTGAAAATACTTTTCAGGTCTCTACTGATTGATTCTGAATAAAAATCTTACTTTAGCTGACAAAAAAAAAGGTTCATTGATGTTGCTCATGCATTTCAACATAAAAATGGAATGGGATCATCGACTACAGGTGGAAATGCACAAAATGATTCAAGATAAATATGCTGCCCCGAGGCTGCACATTACACATTCACTCCACTTTTGTCTGCCAGCTTGATTTCTGAATTGGGCACTCATGGATAAAAAGCAGGTGATCTGAAAATATTGTGTGTGTCTTTTGAAAGTCAATGTCATGTAATGTCGTTCCTTTTGGCAAAATTTATGTTACATGGTATTAGAACATGGGCTGAGTTAAATGTAACATGATGTATTAAAAACTGCACACCGCGATTACAATGTGTGTCAGAACAATGAATTGTAATATCAGATGTCTGTTCATCTGTAAACAGAATCGTCTGTAAGTCACTGTCAGAAAGATTATGTTCTCTCAATGCATATATATTATTCCTATTTTCTAAAATGTGCACCCTCCAACAGCTGCACCCTGTGACCTATGGCCATTTCAATGGCATGTTTAGTATAGTTGCACAGTGAGAACACAGCATATTACAAAAGTCAAAGTTGAAGAAATTTTGGTTTTCATAGTTATCTGTACAGAGGAAGGCTATGGAGTGCTTGTGGCATCTGTACCAATTACAAAGTCCTTTGGTATGCAAGTGATAGAAATGTCATAAGTGGCACTGAACCATGTGAGGATCTGTTTTCCTCAAGTACAGTGACTAGAAATAGCTGGCTTCTGGTTTTGCTTCAACAATGCAATGATAGCAGATTGGCATTTCAGAAATTTCTCTCATGAGTGTTCTAGGCTCCCGTTATTCTATTTATTGTCATAGAAAATGTAGGGAAGAGACAGTTCCTCCCTTTCATCAAGAAATCCAAAGTATTTCCAACAACCAACTATATAGCTCTGACCACACATACTCTCTCTCTGGTATATGTACACACACACAAACACGTAATATATCCATATGAAATAACATCTGCAAGACCCGTGCTCCTAGCAAAATTTATAAGCAGGAAATGAGAAGCACTGAGTGTAAATAAGAAAACTGACTACTAAAATCTAAACCGAAAATCCAAATCCCCTCAAATCCACACACACCAGTCAGGGAGTAAAAAGGTAAATCATAGAGNTGAGTTATTTCTGGCTTCTGTATGTCACAAATAGTCCTTCCAGGAGCGTTCTTTGGCCTTCTTTTTATCCCTCTTATCTTCTGCTGGTTTTGTATATTTTTTGAATATATGTAGGCATATGCACGTAGATTGTGTGTGTGCGTGTGTGGTGTGTGTGTGTGTGAGAGCAGGTACATGAGAGTCATAGCACCTGTGTCAAGGTCAGAGGTCAACTTTCAGGAGTTGGTTCTCACCTTCTGCTTTGTTGAGGCAGGCTCTCTCTTGTTTCTGTCACTGTGCTTCATGTTCCAGGCTAGCTTAGCCTGCAGCATGGGTGATTCTCCTGCTTCCAACCACCTCTGTGTCATAGGAGTGCTGAGCTTATAAATGAGCAGCATCACAAATAGCTTTTATGTAAGTTTCTAGGATTGAATTCCCATTGTAAAGCATGTGTGATTAGTGCTTGTACCCACTGAGCCCTCTCCTCAGCCCCACCATGGGCATTTTTACCAGACACTTGGAGGTGAATTTGTAAGTCATAGGTATTGCATATATATGTGACTTCAGTAGACATTATCAAACAATTTCCATAAATTCAAAGTAGTTGTGGAAAGGAGTATAGAGTTGAATAGGTTATAATTTGTATATCTAACAAAGGACTCATACCTATAATATATAAGAAACCCTAGCCATCTATGAGAAATGGAAAATAGAAAAATGAAGAAAAGACATGAATAACTAATTCTCAAAAGAGGGCATTGAGATGGTTAGGATACAGATAAAGATAAGTTTAGACTACTTGACCATCCAGAAAATGTAACTTAAAACCGCAATGAAAGACCACCAGAATGGCTCAGTGAAGATGGCAGACAATAGCAAGTGTTAGTAGGTCAATTAGAACTCTTTCTTCATGTTGATAAGAATGTAAATGGCACAATATGAATACAGCCTGAAGAACTATTCAGCAAGGTCTACTAAAGCAGAACATTTATGGCATAGTCTATGACCCCACACTCTTCTCCTAAGTGTCTAGAACAAAATGCCTACATCTAATCATCAAAATGTTCTACAATCATGTTTATGAGAGCACTAAGCATAATAGCCAGAAGCTAGAAGCACCCCAAATGCCCAAAAGTAGACTGAGTCATATATGCAGTATAATCCTGCACAACAATAGAAAAGGGGCAAAGAGCAACATAGAGCACTTAACTGNATCTCACATAACTCGGAGTGCAGAAAACAAGATACAAAGGTTACATCCTGCATGACTGCATGTGGTGGTTTGAATGAGAATGGCTTCCATAAGCTCATGTATTTGAATGTTTGGTTCTCAGTTGGTAGACTGTTTAGGAAGGATTGAGAGGTGTTGTGGAGGCCCACAAAGGTTTCTTAGTGAGATCTGAGCTTGCTTTACTTTCAGAGCTGCGTTAGAGGATTGCTTGACCATGTGCATGGTTACTAGGTGATTGGAAGGGTCTACACGTGGCTGAGCTAGGGGGAGGTCTTTTGCTGCACCCCTTAGCATTCCTATAAATAGCCTTTTAGAAGAAACAGAAAGGGCTGGTGGATAAGGATCCAGGCTCTTCTGACCTATCCTGTGTTTCTATCTGTTTCTCTCCCCTCTCTTTGCATCTAATATCTCTTATCCCTCTCTCCTCAAGAGTTCCCTGTNGTAAAATGNGGGATCTGGTCTTCCAGCTCCCACAGGTGTGGCCTTGTTGGAGGAGNTNTGTCACTGAGGGTTGGCTTTGAGGTTTTAAAAGCTCACACCAGGCCTAGTNTCACATTCTCTCTGCCTGCTGCNTGCAGATCAGGATGTAAGCTCTTAGCTGCTGCTCCATGCATGCCTGCCTGCCTGCCACCATGCCTCCCACCATGATGGAAATAGTCTTACCCAAACTGTAAGCAAACTACCAATTAAACTACCAAAACTTTATAAGTTGCCTTAGTCATGGTGTTTCTTTACAGCAATACAAGAGTAACCNAGTCACTGAACTTCCATAAAGTTTAAAACCAGGGGAACTAGTTTGTGGGATTGGAGGTCAGAACAATGGTTTCTTAGGTGGGGTATGTTGAGAACCTTTGAAGAGGNTCTGGGGCCACTGCCAATGCTATTTTTCTTGGTCTGGATGTTGGTTACATTATTACATTTANGTTCAAAAAATGCATTAAGCCATACTCTTATTTGTGTACATTTCTTTAAGTGTTTTATATTTTTTAGTAAAAAACTTCTTTCAAAAAGATCATTAGCAGGATCAGTTTTTCACCTTGACCATGAACACAACTGTGCCCTGAGCCTTGAAGGGTACAAAGTCCAGAACCTCCATTTGGGGGTCACAACTCCCATCCTTCTTTTTTTTCTTTTTTCTTTTTCTTTTCCTTTTTAGTTCTTTGAGATAGGGTTTCTCTGTGTAGCCCTGACTGTCTTGGAACTCACTCTGTAGACCAGGCTGGACTTGAACTCACAGAGATCCACCTGCCTCTGCCTCCTGAGTGCTGGGATTAGAGGTGTGCGCCACCACCGCCTGGTTCCTATCCTTCTTAAATAAGAGAGCTGATTGATTTTTAGCAGTATGTGTACCAGGCATATTTCAGCAATATTCAAGACAATTTTAGTATAGTAGGGTAGTTGATTGGCCTGTAAAGCCTAGAGCAGTGGTTCTCAACCTTCCTAATACTGTGACCCTTTAATACAGTTCCTCATGCTGTGATGACCCCTAACCATAAAATTATTTTTGTTGCTACTTCATAACTGTAATTTTGCTCCTGTTATCAATCATAATGTAAATCTCTGTGTTTTCCCATGGTGTTAGGTGACCCTTGTGAAAGGGTCACTCGATCCCCAGGTTGAGAACCACTGGCTTAGAGGGAAGAATGAGGTTGTTGGAAAGTAGGAGGCCTGAACAGACTATACTGGCAGATGGAAGTGTGCAGGGCAAGTGAGGAACAGATGCAGGGGGGACAGGGATTGAGCAAGAAAGAGAGGGAAGACANGTAGCCCAGATTCGAGGAGGAGGAGGTGAGTGGTAAGAACCNTGAGGTCATGACTATTAGACTCCAAGGGAAACTAAAGCCTCAATAAGAACGCCTTTCAGAGAGAAGAGGCACTTGAGGTAGTTAGCTAAGTCTGATAGAAGTGAGGGAGATTCCCAAAATGCAGATATGGTCACTGAAAGGTGACCCAGCTAGTCATCACAATCTATGCTGTAACTAATAATAACAGTGTGATTGATAATAATGGTTGCTAATAATAACCTGTGGAGCCACTGCTGCGTGGCGGGATCTATGCTCCACATTAATTTTCTCAGGCCTTCAGAATCTATCTCCACAGTGCACTTGTATCACCAGTGGCCACAGCAGCCCNAGGCATAGAAATTAACATTCATTGAAAACATTGTATGGTAGGTTTTTATTTGGCTAAGTGGTCCTGTGAGGTGTCTTTCTGTACCTTGTGAATATATGCTGTTCCCATTGGTTAGCAAATAAAGCTGCATTGGCCTATGGCAGGGCAGGATGGAGCCAGGCGGGAAAATCCAAGAGAGATAATGAGAGGAGAAAGGAGAGTGGGGGGAGATGCCAAACCACCATCCAAGGAGCAACATGTAATGGGACACAGGTAAAGCCACAGAACACATGGCGATACATAGATAACTAGAAATGGGTTAATTTAAGATGAAAGAGCTAGCTAGTAAGAAGCCTGCCATAGGCCATGCAGTTTGTAAATAGTATTAGGCCTCTGAGTGATTATTTTAGAAGCAGCTGCAGGNCCATGGGGCAGGGTGGGACTGGAGAAATTTACCACTACAAAGTAGGGTATCAAGGTTTAAGGTCAGAGAGTTGAACTGTAAAGTCAATAGTGGAGAACCAGAGCCCTGCTCCTCTGGTCTCAAGAGACAGTTAACATTAGTTTTGCAATCATTTTGAGTCAACACCAACAGAGACATGGCTNAAGAGCTTCAGGTGAACTTCCTCCATGGATTCCTCAGAAAAACCTGAGAAAGTGTACCCCAAATGAGAGCCATTTAAAGAATTTATTGTAAAAGGTAACTTCTCACTTCTGCCATACGCTATTAGTTAGAACTGAGTCAACATGTCCATATTTATGGGNCGAGGGTTACACAAGAGCATAAATACTAAGAGGCAGGAATCCTTGCTGGCCATCTTCTGGGCTNCCTGCTGCAGCAGCTTTCACCTGCTGCCCTTATAGCTATTCTGGTCAAAGACCAGCACCATCAGGGCTGAGTAGACAAGCTGTGTGATACCATGAGATGAGTCACCATGTCTCATTGGTTATTGAGTGTCTCCACAATGTTAGATGCTCTCTAATGAGTGTTGACATCTAGACACAAAATTAACAAGCTTTATGGGTAATCCTGGCCTCTTCTACATATTTGTCTCCTCTCTCCTCTCCTCTCCTCTCCTCTCCTCTCTCTCTCTTTCTCTCTTTGTGTATGTGTGTGATGTATGCATACATATGTGTGCAAGTGTGTGTGGGTGCACTGTCCTGTGCATGTACATATAGAGGTCAAAGGTTGACTCTGGGTATCTTCCGTTATTACTCTTCACACTATTTTTTGAGACGAGTTCTCTCACTGAACCTAGAGCTTGATGTTTTGGCTGGGCTGGTCAGCCAGCGAGTCTTTTGGGGATCCTCCAGTCTGCATCCTCTCCCCAACCTAGCACTGAAGTTATAAGTACACAGGGCTATGCCTGGCTTTGACATGGGTTCTGGGTATCTGAGCTCAGGTCCTTTTGCCCATACAGCATTGCTTTGTCCACTGAGGTATTTTGTAGCTGTTTGCCAGAGCAAGACAGAAAGGAAGATGGGTGTATGTGGAGAGGTGGGGGTGTTTCAGATTGTCGTCATCACCTTGCTGGAATGAGCAATCTCTGTGACATATGGTTAAATGGAAACCAAAAAGCTCTTTAAAGCACCTTACTTATTTATTGAAGAAATGTACATTGTCAGGCATGATGGCACTTGCCTAGAATTTCTTCTACTTGGAAGGCTGAGGCAGGAGAATAGTGTGTTCAAGGGCAGGCTGGTCAACATAGCTATACCTTGTCAGAAAGAACAAAAAATAAGAAGAAAGAAAGGCCTAAAACAATGTGCCTACTATGTGCCAGGTATAGCTACGTGTTGGGATACAATGGTGAATAAATTACACATGGTCTTTGTCATCTGAAATGATCAAACACTAACTCAATCTGATCTCATTGACATTAATGATAACACATCCCTGTGTTCGTATCCTATTGTTTGCACACTTNCTTATTTAGTACCTCTTTCCCAGATGACTTGTCCAACAAACATTTTATATGGGCCTTAATAAANACCAACNCTCAGTTAAGCTCTGTGAGAGCCTTATGCNGTTGTCATTATTACCATCGTCTACACCTTACAGNTAAAGACATTGGACTAAGAGACATTAAGTAATTTGTTCAGAGTTACAGTTAGTGAAAAGAGGAGTTAGGACCTGACCCAGGTTGGTCTGACTCCCGAACACATATTNTTAACTAATACTATGAGCTCAAGAAATTGGGACAAGTTCATCTATTTCCCTATTGCTAATGGTGATGCCACGCTCCATATTGCTACTTTACAGCCCCAAGCACACAATGTAGACTACACAAGACACAGATAAACACAAACTGTCCTGGAGGGCCTGGGACTGAACACGTGCAGCAGCAGCAGTGGTCTTTGGGCTGCTGAATTACATAGAATAGTTAGTGATTTACAGTTAACACATAGACAACAACTCAGACAAAGGGATAAGAGACAAAGGACAGCTCTAAAGTTGGGGGTTGGGGAGAATGAGTAGGGGTCTGTGTGTGTGTGTGTGTGTGTGTGTGTGTGTGTGTGTAAAAGGAATTCCTGAAAATTAGCACAAAACTGAGCTTGGAACATCTGAAAACCTGGGCAAAAAGGAAAGTGTGATGAATCAAATGATTTTATCTGTGGTGGCTGAAAGGACCTGGGCAGTAGCAAAAGGCCTCAGTGCGCTATTTTTAGTGCATGGTTTGCAACTTCCATTTTCCTTCACAGTATTTTGCTTTAGTGACTCTGCTGTTGTGTGTTTGTCCCCTCCCCTATGCTTCACAGCTCTGCTGTGTCACTTGGGATTGTAGTTCATTGTGCCAGCCGGCTGGAGAATAGCATTTATTGAATTTAGCACCCGCTGTGTACATGACACAGATGGAGGTTTAGGAGGAAGGTTTATGAAAGAGAAGGCTCTTGCTTCTAGAGATGCTTCTACTCCAGCTAAACCCACAACGCTTGTAAAGAACTCAAATTGTTTCCAAACAAATACACACATAATAAAAATTACCAATGTATTTCCAGAGGACTGCACAAGCAGGGGTCAGCCCTGGAAGATTTTCCATGGGATCTGGGTTTTGATCCTGGATTTACGCCCAGGGTTCTGTATTGACCAAGACTGAAGGGTGTTCCAGAGCCAGCCATGAAAACTAGAAGTGTATTAAGTGACAGAAAGGATGAAGACAGTCACGTGAAGGACAGTACCAAGGACAGTACCAATAAGGAAACAAGGGAGGCTGTGCCTGAATTCCTGGGGTGGGGGAGTGGGAGCATGTACTTCAACAGGAAGAGGCTCTAGAGCACACTGGAGGGTGCCTCAGTTTATGCAAATCATATTTTTGAAAGTATAGTGCGGTCAAAAGTTGTGAGTGTCGGCTGCGTTCAGGGGCTGAGCTGGATGCTGCAATCTGCACACCTGTCCTATAAAGTGGGTAATATTTCCCATGGGTCTCCAGGGAGGTTAAGTACCATGGTCCTGTACTCATGAAAAACGTAGAACTCCACGTGGAAGAGAGGTTGCTTGACTTACATGCCCACATCTTGAGTACCACACACCTTTAAAAAAATGTTGACTATTTAAGATACACTAGTGGTGGTGTTTGGTGTTCCATACAAAAATGATTTTCAGTAGCCATATTTTNATTTTCAAAAGTTTGAGCTCATTAAGTCTGCAGCAAGAAGGAGTAGACATACAAATAGATAACATCATCAACCCAGGTACTTAAAACACCCAGCAGAAATGACAAGAGAAGTCCTCCTGGGGTGCCTTGAATGAGAGATGTCCAGTGTGTTCTCCTGTGAATGGGCTTCTGCCATTTTGTTGCCAGTGTAGGCATTTTTAAAGCATAGGACAAACAATATTAACTTCTGTCCCAAATGTTTGACTTTATAGCTGTTCTCAAGGGTGCAACTTAAAAAAAATAATAATAAATCACCTTTATAGCTGGGCAGTGGTAGCACATACCTTTAATCCCANCACTTGGGAGGCAGAGGCAGGCAGATCTCTATGAATTCAAGGCCAGCCTGGTCTACAGAGTGAGTTCCAGGACAGCCAGGGCTACACAGAGAAACCCTGTCTGGAAAGAGCAAAAAACAAAAAGCAAAAACAAAACCATTTATTTAGTGTGCATGAGTGTCTCTGTGTGTTTTTGTGTGCCATGGTGTAGTTGTGGAGGTGAAAGGACAACTTGAAGTTGGTTCTTTCAGTCCACCATTTTGAGTCCTGCAGATTGAACTCAGGTCATCAGGCTTGGAGACCAGGGCTACTACCTTCTAAGCCAAGTAGTTTTTATTGCACTTAGCTGTTTGCTGTACTGCTTTCTCCCTGTCACAGGATTAGGGGGGCAGNGTGTCTCAGGACAGGGAGTCTTGCTGGACACTTCAAACAAACTTGCCAAAATGTAGGACAGGAGGAACTTCCTTGCCCCCAGAGTCCCCTTTCCCCGAGCTCAAACAGCACACAACAATTTACATAAGTCACAATGTAGGGAACAAGGGCCAGCCAAAGAAACACACCCTGACCCTGGAACTAGAGCCAAAGAAGCACACTTTGGCCATGGAACCAGAACCAGTTCAAAGAAACACACACCCTGCCTCTGAAACTAGAGCGAAAAGGCTAAAAAGGGCCAGTGAAAGAAGCACACTTTGGCTCTGAAAACAGAGCCAAATCTGCCCCTGACCAACTGAGCAGAAAACCAACTAATACCTGAACAGAAAGTCAACTAATCCCTGAGCATGAAATCTAGCCAATCTGAGCTTGTCCAAGCTCAAGGGGCTTGAAATCTGACCAGTTCCCACCATGAAAATCTCCATCCTGGAAAAACTCCGCCCCTAAGAAGCCCTATATAGGTCTTGCACCTGTTCAGTTTGCTGCTGCCTTTTTCCACCCTGGCATGGGGGCAGCCACTCTCCTGGATTCTTCCCTCCCAATAAATCTCTTGAATGAGGTTTGGGTGAGACGGAACCCGGGCGGATGGAGAGGAGCAAGACTGTACCACTTTTACAAGGGAAACCTTCCCCCAGTAGAGCAGAGTTGTTACACTCTGGGGACCTGAGCAGAACTGTANTAACTTTTCTGGGGAAACCCTCCCCTGCTGGGGCAGAGTTGTTGCATTGGGGAAACTTTCCCTGGAGCAGGGCTGTAAACTGCTATCTTTACAGTGACTTTGTGGTATTCCTTGGCTCTCGATTGCCAGAATACTTTTCCATCCTAACTGCAACGCTTACACACACTCTACGAATTTTTTTTTGTTTTTTGGAGACAAAGTTTCTCTGTTTAGTCCTGACTTTCCTGGAACCCACTCTGTAGACCTGGCTGGCCTCCAACTCACCGAGATCCTCCTGCCTCTGTTTTCCGCACCACCACCTCCCGGCTCTACAAACATTTTTTAGGGAAAGGCTAAAGATTTCTTTTGACTCCTTGCATGGTATTTTATTTCATCAAATACAGATAGCTTTCTCCATTTGACAACAGACAATGAAAGCCAAAAGAATCCTTGATATCAGTTTCTAGGTCACACTGTCCATTAAGGAGATAACCCTGCCCAATATCTCAGGAACAGAAAGTTTCTTAACTCAGGTTGTGGAGATTGGGGAAAAAAAAGTGCAACTTGTGTCCAAACCAAGTGCGCTGGCTGTTCAAGCACAAGGAGGATAGGCAGAAATAGGTGGCGGGGGATGCTAGGAACCTTCAGCACTGGATGCAACAGCCTGGAGTCAGGGATTTCAGACTCGGGCTGGGAGGCGTGGCGGGGCCGGGCTCCAGGTCGCACATGCGCGCCTCCTCGACGCCACGCCCACTCCACCGCCCCTTCTGCGCCGGCGCGCCGCGCAGTCCCGCCCCTCCTTCCTGCGGCGCTCTAGGGACCATGGCCGACCCTCGCGTGAGGCAGATCAAGATCAAGACAGGCGTAGTGAAGCGGTAAGGAACGGCCGGGGGCGCTGCGGCCTCTGCCCGCCCTTCCCTCCTCACCGCCCGGGAGATCGGCGGAGCGTAGGCCCGAGGCGGGCGCGGCGTCCAGGCCTCGGCGGGCGGGACGCGAGGGGGCCGCACGCGTCTGGGCCGGCGCTGGCCGGGAGCCGCCCTCGGCGCTGGCCCGGCCGCCCTCGGTGCGGGGCTCGGGGCGATCGCGGTGCTGGCCCGGCCGTCCTGTGTGCGGGGCTCGGAGCCGCGGGCCGGGAGGAGGAGGGTGGCCTGCGGCTGGAGGGCCTTGGCCTGCACGCGTCGGGCGGCGGCTCGCTGAACTTCGCTGGAAGGAGGCGGAGTCCACCCTGGCCTGGCCTCAGGTGGACTTGACAGCGCTCAAGTTTAGGGGACGCTGAGAGCTCGGGCCTCACCCAGCAGAGACGGTGGCGGAGCCCCGTGCTCTGACATGGCTGAGTCCCAGACTTGGGGAACTGGGGCGTCAACTTGAGCACCTCTGCGAACTTCTTCCCTGAAGCTCGCCCCAGGGCTTGGGATGCTGCCTCCCATGAGTAGGCCAGGCTTGTGATTTGCCTTTAGTCCCGACTGCTAGTACATACTTACCGGCTCATTAGAACTACTTTTGTTTAGATCCAAGGTGATCAAACTGTGAAGCATTCCAAGAGAAAAGATACACAGCCTCCTTACGAAGCAGGTCATCCTGCGGTGGAAATAGCTTTTTCCTGTTGACCCGTCTCTGCCGTTTATGATATTCCCATCAGAGGGAAGACAACCTGGAAAGGAAAATCACTTTTTGAGATACTGCCCCTGAGTTTTAGTACTTCACACAGTACTTTGGAAGCTTTTATTACGAAGGCAGTTAGGAGATGGTATTCGAGTAGTAGGGAATACACAATTCAGCTGGCTCTGAATTGTGGCTGACTTCAAATCTTTTGTTTTGTTTTGCTTTTGGTTTTTTGAGACTTGGTTTCTCTGTGTAGCCTTGGCTGTCCTGGAACTTGCTCTGTAGACTAGGCTGGCCTCNAACTCACAGAGATCCGCCTGTCTCTCTGCCTTCCAAGTGCTGGGATTAAAGGCGTGCACCACCACCGCCTGGCTCTACTTCAAATCTTGATTCTGTCATTGATTTTATGTATTTTGGAGCATGTCACGTTGCACTGTGACTCTTTTATTGAATTTGTAAGATAGAGTCTAAATTCCCCCTGCATTCATTTATTGAAAAGAAATATCTGCTATGCTATTTGATACAGTATGTGGCAAGTAAATAGTGGCTGGTGTGATACACTATAAACTTTTCTTGATCAGGAACATGTTTAATGAAGTTTACAAAACCTGAATTGTATCTAAAGTCATACTTCAAGTTAGTAGCAGAGCAAGCAAATGAAAGAAGGTCTCTGATTACAACTGGGATGCTGTGGGTAGAGCATTAGATTGGGATATGAGGGGAATATGAGGTATATAATCCAAAATACAAATAATCCACACCATCCCTAAGCCCACAGTTGTGCTCTCTTTAGCCNGACTTTCTTCGGCTGTGTCATTTGACTTAGCAAATATGCTCATCCATGCTNTTTGGCAGAAAAGAACCAGGGTGTGGGAGAGAATGCTTTAAAGTAGATATCACAGGAAATGGTTTGTAATGTTTTCCCATTAATTGATATGTCCTTGATAGTTATCACCCTCATGGTCTGTGTACTATAAGTTTACTGTTAAACTTAAAATTTATATTTCACCTGCTGATTGCTCATATTTTGGCTTGCTGTATGAAGTCTATATCCATAAGTGTCACTTCCTTATTTTTCCTGAGAACTTGNTTTGCTGTGATTCTGTCTTCTGTGTTAATATATTAAGGTGGAATTCTACATTTTATCTCACCCAAAGGGGAGCATGGATGAGGCAGACATTAATCATTGGGGAAGAATGATCATAGGCCTTCTGTATATGTTTACCTTTTTATAATAAAAAGNGCTTACAAGAGAGTGTTTTTCCNGTCTTCAAATTTAGTTTCAAAGACTTCTTAATCAACTTCATGATTCAAGAATGTTCTTGGTTTTGTGAAAGGGATTCCTNCTCATTAGGTTTGTTGTATTTTTTTAAATTGCATTTATTTATTTACTCTGTGTATAGGAGGGGGCATTTGTGCCACAGCACAGGTATGAAGGTCAGAGAACAGTTTTCAGGAGTCCACTCTCTCTTTCTACCATGTGGGGTCTAGAGACCAAACTCAGATTGTCAGGCTTGACAGCAAGCACCTCTTATCTGCTGAGACATCCCATCAGTCCTGGACAGACCTTTTTTAAAGATTGGTCTCAAAACCAACTTCTGTTCTCAACTCTTTGTAGCCAGTTGTTCATTTCCCGTAATTCCATCTCACCTCAGAAGTCATAAGCTTTATCGGAAGAAGTGGTAAAGTCATCATTCATAACCCCAGTTCGTTTTGTTTTAACTTTCAAACTTGAGAGCCACTAGAATTTATATTCTAGGTTTCTGTCCTAGAGTTAATTTTGGATAGATTATACTACTGTGAAGTTTAATCAAATCTGCTACAGCGCCTGGGATTCAGAAGTCCCCAGTGTGGGGATTTAGGAAGGAATCTGGACAGAGAGGTTGAGAGATAAGGGAGTATGGAAACAGGTAATTAATAGATGGTGGTTGGCATNAAGGAGATAATGCAGTGGTCTAAGATGGCCATCTGATCATGATGACAAATGGTGGAAGCAGTCTAGTCAGTGATGACCCAGCCTGTATTTTAAGTGGAAGCAGAAGTGAGTTTCAGTGGTAGTACTTTAGCTGGTGTCTTANTAACTGTTGTGTTGCTGTGAAGAGATACTATGACCAAGGCAACTTAGAAAAGAAAGCGTTTAATTGGAGCTTCCTTTACAGTTTCAGAGGGTGNTGTGTCTGTGGCCATCGTGGTGGAAGCATGGCAGCAGGGGCCAGAATGGTGCTAGAGCAGTANCTGAAGGCTTAAATCTTATTTTCAAGTCAAAGGTAGAGAGAGCCAGAGATGGGGTCTGGTATGGGCTTTTGAAACCTCCAAGCCCACCCCAAGTGACATACCCCCTCATACAAGACCCACTGTATAGGTGTCTGATTAGGGACCAAACATTCATATATGTGCACCTCTGGGGACCATTCTCATTCAAACNAACACAAATGGAAAATAGTAAGAGCTTCACGGTGCCCTCATTCCAGAGAAATGTTACCTATACAATAATAACAAGTTAGAGGAGAGAATAAGTCACTAGGAACAGGAAAGAGTCTATTTACTAAGAATGTTGGACATCAGTGAGGCTGACCTAGTACTGAGCCTCTGATGAACAGGGGGTCCTCTGAGTCAGTCGCAAGNATTTTTCTCTTTAGGATTAATTCAGGCTGTGGAAATAGACATGTGCACTAGATAGGGACAATTAAATGACATTTCTCAGAGCAATCAACTTTGTTAACGTGTGACTCAGTACCGATTGACCATTCCTAACTGGAAAATCTGAAATGCAAAATGTTTAGAAATCCAAAACTTTTAAAGTGCTGATGTGACATTGAACATGTTCAGATTTTGGAGCACTTCAATTTCGGAGTTACGGATATTCAGCTGGTAAAGTTTATACAAACATTCCAAAATATGAAAAACTCTGAAATTTGAAACACATTTGGTCCCAAGCATTTCATTTAAGTGGTACATGAACAATAGTGGACATTGTTGGTAGATTTGATCTGTGTATTAGTTACTTTTTTGTCGTTGTGATAAACACCACTACCAAAAGTAACTTAAATAGGACAGGGTTTATTTCATCTTTAACTTCCAGATAACAGTCTGACACTGAGGGAAGCCAAGGCAGGAACTCAGGCAGAAACCTGGAGGCAGGAACTGAAGCAGAGACCATGGAGGAGGACTTTTACCGCTGTGCTTTCCAGGGCTGTGTAATCTGCTTACGTATACAGCCCAGGCCCACCTCTCCGGAGGTGGCACTGCCCAGGGCTGGTGTTCTCNTATCAATCATTAATCAAGAAAGTGCCAATAGGTTAGTCTGATGGAGANAGTTCCTTAGCTGAGTGTCCCTCTTCTGGCTGGCTCTTTTAAAAAGGTTTAGACAGATATTTTTTCCCCTCAGATTACTAGATCTACAGATATCTGTGATATGTCAACAGCTAGTCTGGCTATTCTTATAGGGAGTGACCAAATAATATTCCCAATTTGCTTCCTCAGTACAGATCTATGACATACTATCATCTACATGGTGTCTGTCCATTGATGTTTAAGTGGCATAATTGTCCTGATTTTCTTGGACTGGAGTTTCCTAGGATGTGGANTATTCTCTGTTAAAACGGCACACATCCCAGGTAAACTATGATTGGTCATCTGTGCACCTAACTCCTGGATCTCTATTCTGTCTGTGNTATAATTAATTTGGAGGCTGTTGGTGGTACACCTATATGCTGTCAACCTCTATACGTCAGATCTTACTTAATTTAAAACTTGTGACATAAATACAAATCCTTGCCCCATAGTAGCTTTTTTTCCTGTTAGTTATTTAGAAAATATTTTCACTAAAGTAGAGGAAAATTTGGACTTAATTTTCTTGACTCTGTGTTAAGATGTGGTAATTTAGCTAAGTNACTTTTGTCTGCTCTACATTTCCAAGTAGGATTTGTGTTTATAAAATAAGTTTGTTACTAGACATGTGGTAAATTCAAGAAATTCTACAAGAAAAAAAAATTTAATCCACTTAATTTAAAAGATGACTTTTGATTTTAAAGCCAAATTTTAGAAATGCCTGATAAGCTAGCCCACTGGTGGGTGAACTAACTGATTAAAAATACTTTATTAAATACATCTTTTTATAACCATTTTAGATCGGTAATAGCTTCAAATCCAGTGTGAACAAAGAATGTTGAAGTATTAGAAATCTCACTGACATTGCCCCCTAGTTTTCCTCTGATTAAATGGAAGTGACACCAGTAGATTAGAATGAGACTGGGACAATTCACACTGCAATTGTGTTGCTTTAACTTTAACAATCTTTTAACACTCTTGTTTAAATGTAGCTGACACACCATAATTACAAATCTACGAGCCTTGATTATAGAATTTTACATCNGGAACCTGTGGGGACATTATATTGATTTTTTTTTTTAAATAAAGCACTGTTCCCAAACTGTGCCATCTTCCCAAGTTTGTATATACCTACATTTATGGTACAAGAGTGTTGTCTCTTTACATACATACATAATATATTACATAGCAGGAACTGGAAACAAAATGTAAGTAAAATCCTTATTTAGTTTAATATATATTATAGTGTCATAACAAGTGAAAAGTATACATAGTTAGTAGACAAAAAGGTTTTCTTCCTAAGCTTTGGCTGCTGGTACAGTTCCTGTATTTAAAGTAATGATGGATGGAAGTGTGATGGGCACCGTGTGGGAAAGGTTAAGACAGCTTTGTAAATGACCCTGGGTGCTTTGCTAGCTTGTCTTTCCCTTTTTGTTCTTTTGTAACACACCTCTAACCTCTTTGGTTGGAGTTAAAGTTAACCAGAATGAATGGTGTCTTACTTTAAAATTTATCTAGCTTCTTTTGGAAGTTTTGTAATCAGTTCTCCAGAGTCGTAGTCAGAGGCAGTGTCAAAGTGGAATGCAGGTGGTCAGCTCGTCATCTACTTCTGCCAGCTACTTGGCAAGCAGGAGCTATGTACCCTGCAACCATATGTCTCTTCAAGCTGGAAAGGGAAAAGCCAAGGCGCTCATGATCATCATTTTCCCAACACAGAATATGTTCTGCAAATTGGGTTGGAAAGTGAAGAATCTTTTACTCTCTCTCTTGCTTGTTCATCCCCCTCCCTGTTTGTATCTGTGCATGCATGTACACACACACACACACACACACACACACACACACAAAATGGGTGGTTTCATTGTGCATGTTATTTGGTAGAAATGTTGAAACTCTGTAGTAATGTTGCAAAATTAGGCTAATAGAAGCATCTAGAATATAGATGCTTAGATGTATGACCTTTCTATTCTAGTTTGTCATTTCCAACAGTACATTTATAGAACATCATAGTGTCTTGTTAGGATGGTGTTATGTACCTAGAGAGTGCTGATATTTTTTCCTTGATATTTTGTCATGGATGTGGCTAATTCACAGAACACTTACTTAGCAGCCTCTCACAATTTCTTCCTGTCTTTGAAGCATCTGATACAGTGTTAAAACCTATTAGTACTCAGTGAAAGTTCTTTGCAATGAACAAATGAATGACTTTCCCCTGTAACGCTTTTGAATTTGATCTAATCAGTAATTGAAAGCCACTGAAACAATGGCATCACTGCATAATAATTGCTCTAGTTACTTGTTTGTGGGAGTTAAGCAAACAGAACCCCAGATTCCACTCACNACATATCACATCTATGACCTTAGGAAAGTTACTTAGCCTTTGAAAGCCCCATTTTTCCTAGCTGAAAAATGGAATTTATAGTAGTATCTTTTTCATGTTGTTATTAAGAAAATTAAATAAGGTAATTATTTGAATGACTTAGCTCAAATACCTGATATGTAGCAAATGATCAATATATGTTAACTGCTGTCATTGACATCTGTCTTGGTATGTGCTGCT
>LZPO01008017.1:310907-323407 GCA_001675575.1 Neotoma lepida
GGCGGCAGCCCAGACCACATGGGCTTCGGTAGTAATGTGGCCCGTAGTCATCAACAGGGCTGTTGGCTGTATCAGGACTCACTCATGGCCCTCAGCCGCTTAANGGCCAGGAGCTTCGACACGGCCTGGGGTAGTTACATATGTCACATCAGCATGGCGCTAGAGGCAGCAAGGCCTGAGGACATCACCAAGGCATCAGTCTAAGGTATAGACTGCCTAAGTCTACGTGGGTTTCAGGTAATCAAGGCTTGGGCCAGCAAGCAGCATGGAGCACCGACACTAACATGGCCTCCCATGGCATCGCCNGCCTTCGAGGAGGTCCAGTCTAGACAGCGAAGCTTTCCTCATCTCCGGCCTTCGTTGTTGCCCAGAGTCAGGGACATCCGGCGGCCAGGTTCCAGGGCTGAGTCTGCGTCTGCTGAAGCTCCAGGCTGTTACACACCATCTGTCGACCCTACCGGGCAAGGACAGCAAGTAGATGTCAGGCCTTTCACTCCTGTCACCGCCATCACGTCTCCAGTTCCGCCACTCTCCATAGCGCACTTGCCACTAAGAATTACCCAGTTAATTACAAACAGCTAGAGTCCTAGATTTTACTCAAAATTTAGACCTTTAAGCCTGTGAGTTCAGCAGACTTGCTCCCTAAGTTACTTTTNTGCTTTATCGTTTTGCATTTTTGTGGTGGTGGGGATCAAATGCAGGGATTTTATGCATGCCAAACAATCAGTAATTATGAACTATATTCCTAGCCTTGAACTTCAAGTTTTAAACAATGAATTGTGATATCCAAAGTTTAAGCATTTGTTATATTTGAAAATAAATGAACCATTAGACATTAGTGATCATACTTGGAAGAATTTGCATGTGCGTTGCTTTAGTTACTACAAGATTCATTTTATTTTTTCTATTTGAGGAAATTTTGGAGAGTACTAAGCCAGGCAGAGTGGTGGCCTATAATCCCAACTTCTGGAATACAAAGCCAAAAAAGACACATGAGCCCAGGAGTTCAAGAGCAGCCTGGAAACAGTGAGCACTCATTTCCAAAAAATAAGGAACAGCAAAAATCATACAAACTAATTAGGCATTCAGGTATACTGAATAATTTAAATTACCTTACTTCTGAATATAATCCTGAAAAGAAAGAGCACAAGGTAAAATGCAGAAATCTAAATATACAGACCTGAACTTCATGAGTGCATGTTTCAAACATGATTGTCAAAGTATCTTTCTGGCCAAATAGAATAAGAAGCAGCAGATAAAACTTTAAAAGACCAATAGCACCTTGCTAGCACATTGCTAATAAGGACTAATAGGTACTTAAACTGATGAAAGTGATTCAGACAACAACACATTAACCCCCTACTGTGCCCTGCTTTAAGCTGTTAATAGGCATTAGCCTTTTAGAGAATAACTAGCACTTTTCATACTCATTTCCTAAGTCTTTGGTGCATCAGTGAACTGGGAGAGCCGCCTGCTGGGTCTGGTCCTCAGGTCTTTATGTCTTCCAGAGCACTTGGAAGACTGCTGCCTGCTGAAAGTTTAGAATCCGTGTGCTTGGTGTTCCTGGTGCTTTTTGATTGCTAATAGTTTTGTGTAGAAGTTAACTGAGGAATAAAGGCAGGTTTGTTTTTCTCTGGTAGGGAGAATGCTACATGTAGTGAAAGTAATGGTTCTTAGATTTGCTTTAAAAAAAATACTATAGTAAGGCCATAGTTTTTTTTTTCAGTATTTTTCAGGTCTATATGAAATTTTAAGTGATTGATTTTCCCCAGAAATGAATCAAATAATTGAAAAAATATGGCCCATTAATATATATGTATATGAGGAGAGTTTTAAAAATGTAATTTTCTTAAAAATACTGTAAGTGAACTTTAAGTCAGTTCTCTGTGACTTAGAATACTATCTTGAATTTTTATTTGTATGTATTATTTTTATAGAGTTTTAAAATAGGTGTTTTATGTTTTCATAATAATTCCAAATCCAGTGCTAATAGAGAACTAGGACCAGCAAGATACCTCAGCAGGTAATGATCTCACTGTCGAGCCTGGCATCCCTTGTTCATCACTGGAGCCTGTGCTAGTGGAGAGGGAGACAAACGCTCAGAAGTTGTCCCCTTACTGCCACACGTATGCTATAGGCATGCATACATGCATGCACATACCAAATCAATTAATTTTAAAAAGTTTACAACAAAGAATCAGCTTATTTTTAAAAACAATTATATCTTGAAGAAGCTTACTATATAAGTAAATGATAAATATGTTGGCTGGATTAAATAATGATGTGATCTGTGATTTGAATAAATATAGACTTCACTAAACATTTGGGGGCTTTGATAATTTTTTTTTTTTTTGGAATTAATTTCTCTTTAGTCTCATTCCATCCTTTTGACTGACTTTTATTTATATGATGTCTGCCCTTACATGTGAAAAGCATCACAGACCTGCCTCTCAAGGACAACCTCCACCTCCCTTACTAGCTCGTACCTCTAAGACATCAAGGGTTTAGAGGACATCTTGTTAAATCACTTTGGAACTGGTCTTTGTTTACTAGAGTTCCCCTTTAAAACTCCATTTCTTTTTGAAGTTTGGCCTGCAAGATTTTCTCTCCTTAGCCAGAAGAGTTGGCTTCCAGTCTGTTTGCTTCTGTAGTGTTCCCATCATGGTCATTGTCTTGCTCAAAGTTGCACAAATGTGGCTCTTCCTCTCCTTTTGCTCTCAGAAACTGGTTTAAAGTGTGTGTCCAAAGCTTGATGTCAAGACTTCATTGCTGGTGATTTCTTTAAGATTGTAATTGGATTTTTCTCTCCTGCTGAATCAGGATGATTAGTCTTGATTTCTTACTCCAGCCTACACTGAATGTAATCCAGATCAGCTTTCTGGAAGCAGTAGGTTTCCTTCACTCTCCACCATCAGTTCCAGCTTGCCAACTTCACCTCCAGGATGAGGGGTTCTGGTTCAATATTCTTAAGTAAAAATCATAACACCTAATCTATCTGTGACCAAGTGGTACATTTTTAGTAACATTGTACAAGAAATAAAAGCTCTGTATACAGAATACTTCTCTTTTGTTTCTTACACGTATTCAAAACCAGTACACAGAAAAGAAAAAATCTCAGCAAAAACCTAAAAAGGAAGGAAGTATTCATGAGAGTTTGTCTTGTACAGTTTGTTATTGTGACCACTAAGTTAACAACTGGAAGACAGATTTAGCAATAGTCATAATTTGACTTTTTATGTTTTGAGACAAGGTCTCATGAAAAGGTGGGAGATGTAGTCTAGACTGGTGGTCTGGAACTTGATATTTAGTGCAGGATGACCTTGAACTTCTGGTCTTCCTGCTGCCTCACAAGAGCTGAGATCCTAGGCCTGTGCCACATGCCTGGTTTATGCAGTGTTAGTGTTCAAGCCCAGGGCTTCGTGAGAACTTTGTCAAGCACTCTTCCAGGTGAGTTACATCTTAATTAAGGTAACAATTAATATTGAAGTTAGTATGGAGCTTGAATTTGCTTAAAATTTGGTTAGGATAATCTTTTGATTAGAATCAAATGTATAGAATTGTAACAGTCACTATTTCAGAATAGATACATCCTATAATGTTAAAATAATTCTTTTTCTATATTTAATATTCAAATTCTTCAGTTTAATGGCCTACTTGGCCACAGTTTTATAATTCAGAAATAATTGAAATAGTGAAATACATTTTTGTTTGTTTTTAAATAATTCTTGAGGTATCCTTTTGTAGCCTGGGCTAATTTGGAAACTCACTGTGTAGCCCAGGCTGACCTTGGAATCTCAGTTACCCTCTTGTCTGAGCTTCTTGTTTGCTGAGATTAGAGGTATGAGCTACCACACCCAGTTCAGTGAAACATGTCTTGAGAAGTGTGGTGGTTTTAATGAGAATGGCTCCATAAGCTCATAGGGAGTGACACTATTAGGACGTGTGGCCTTGTTGGAGTAGGCATGACATTATTGGAGGAAGTGTGTCTTTGGGGGTGAGCTTTGAGTCTCAGATGCCCAAACCAGATCCAGTGTAGCAATCTCTTCCTACTGCCTTCGGATCCAGATGTAGAACTCCCAGCTCCCTCTACACCATGTCTGCCTACATGCCTCTATGCTTCCCACCATGATGACAATGGACTAAACCTCTGAACTGTAAGCCAGCCCTGATTAAATGTTTTCCTTTGTATGAGTTGCCGTGGTCATGGTGTTTTTTCACAGCAATAGAAACCCTAAGACAAGTAGCAAGTTTGAAGTGTGTCTAAAGGCTGAAATGCCCTGTTGGGAACCAAATGAGTGAAAATGCTTCGCTCTTTGTATGGAGTGTGCTACCGCTCTTTGTATGGAGTGTGCTACCGCAGGAGCAGAGGTAATCAGTACATTTGAAGACATCGAAAGTTAATCCTTTCCCCAGCAGCAAATGTACAGAAGCTCATCTTTCTTACAGTTAAGCATCTACCACAGCCCTTGAAAAATCTGACTGTCTTCCCAAGGAAAAAGTATTGTCCAAGAGAACAATTTGGAACAGTTTGGGTGGGAAAGAAGTGAGATGAGAGCTAGTGCCTCCCCTCTGGCTGCTAATCTCACTGCCATCTAGATTGTGATGCATTCCCGGAGCCTGGAGGTGGCTTCACTGGATTTCTTTCAGCAGCTGTTTATTGACCATCTGCTTGTGGAAGACACTGTGCTGAGTGCTGACTGTCGTTCACCAGAGCTCTCTTGTTCAGTTTCTGCCAGCAGTGACCCCTCCCCGATACCAGAACCAGTTTTTACTTGATAGGGCATTCATATGAGCTGTTTAACACATAACATGATATGTCTTGTCCTACTCCAGGTTTGTGTTTATTGTGAAAACTCAGAATGACACTTTCCCTATTTTATGGCTACGACTGTGAAATTGGTGATTGTTAGCTATAGTACAGTGCTTTATAATTAAATTACATTTNTGACTCAGAATTAACTTCAGTAGAAAACCAGTATTCAAATTTGCAAATAAGTATGTAGCAGTGCTTTGAATCCAAGTGATGAGAACTCAGAAAAGTTGGTTATGTATCACTTTTATAAATTATTTATTGAATACCAGTGTTTTCTGCATTTAAATGTTTTCACTGTCTCCTGCTTCTTTTGTTTTGGCAGCATAAACAGGTATTGGAACAACAGTGTTAGTAATATCTGTTCAGCCTTCATCCATTGTGATTACTTATATAAAATAATTGTAGTGAAGAAATTGATTACAATTTGCTTAAAGGCTGAAAGTGATAGAGCCAGGAGGGCAGCACTCTTGAGTGACGTGGTGTCCTGGATGTACCATTTTGTACTCTAACAGATTTGTAAGGGTCGTAGAAAATAATTCTAACGTTGTGTTTCTAGGAGCCCATTTAGGGAAACCCAGAAGTCCAGCAGTTAAGGAGTGCATTCTTTGTGAGCTAAAAGCTGAGCGTGGTGGTATAACCCTGGAATCCCAGCATTCAGTCATTCAGGATGTTGAAGAATTCGAGTGTTGTTNAGGAGGGCATTACTAAAAGATACTGAATAGTTATNGTGTGTACAGCATTGGATCAGTAAATATACCTATAATTATATTCACTCCTGTGTTGTATAATAGCCTTTCTGTTTTATGTGGGAACTAGGTTTAGAGAGGCAAGTAACACACTTAAAGCCACATAAATACCAAAAGTCACATCTAGGATTTGAATCCATGCAAATTAGTCTTATGACTCCAAAGCCCATATATCTTCTACCAAATCACTTTGTCTTCCAAGTAACATTGCAATGTACATGTTAAACTTAGAAGAGAATTAGTGACATTTAGCTGCCATTAGAATTTTATAGTGGAGAATAACAATCAAAAGCCCCATTAAATGTGAGTTGAGATAGGCATAAACATTGACAAACAGTTAAATAGTGATAGATTGTATTGGCTTTCCAGAGAGCTTTAAGTCTTCATGCCTGCTCATCTATGAGGTGGAGGTAATCTCCTTTAGGCTGAGATATATGGGATTTCGTTGTTGTAAGGTAAATGAAATGTTGAGGGCTTTACTACCGCACCAGAGCAGATAATAAGGCAATTAGAACTGTTAAGTTGATGAAACACCAGACTGGGATGAATTATATCGTGTTTTACAAAGAAATGGGAGATTTTACAGCAACTTTTGAGACCTAAAGAAGAAAGATACATCATTAAAGAGAAGAGAAATTGATAGTTAAACTTCAAGAGCAGATTTATTGGCCTGAGCAATCCTACTAATAAGCATTTTTAGACCAGCGTTAGAATCTTTTATCAGCATTGTAAATAAGTGGGAAATTATCAGTCTGCTGATAATTTAATTTCCTTTGTTAATAAAATGAATTGAAGACGTGTTTCTTCTTTTTCACTTTTTGAACTGTAGCATACGACGTGTCATACAGTTCAACCCTCTTTATAANCGATGAAGCCAAGACCTACAGGCATCAAGCAGCTTCCCCAGACCAGCTGAGACGCTGGCAAGGGTTAGAAGAGAACCCCTGGCGCTCTGTTGGTGTCACTTGCANCTGACCTGAGTAGGAGCTTTGATAAATGCCTTCACAGATAAACGGCTTGAAGAGTACTGTGCTTTACCCTAGAATTCCTACCCTATAAATTAACTCCATTGCTAGCACTTAAGAAATGCACTTTGCCTCACTTGATAGGCTGTTGTTTCAGCAGGGAATGGGCTGCTGGCTTTTTTCAAGCCAAAGCTTTATTCCTCAAGTCTGACACCTATAGTGTGATGGTGTCTGTGGTCTAGGCATGGGGGACTACAGGGCCACATTACCTTTTCCCTATTTTTCACATAAGCTTTTCAGGAGTGCCTACAACAACAGGAAAATGGTTTACCTATAAACTTAATTTTTTTATGCTGGATTATTTAAAAAACATCTTAAAATTTCAGAAAGAAATGTTCTCTCATGCGGAGTTCAGCATATACATACATACATATATAGTATATGTATATAAACAAAGATGCATGTGGATACAGTATAGCATGAAGAAAAGAACACANAAGCTAACTATTAGGGGATGAGGAAAGACTGAATGCAGGTATGATATGCAGGAATGGATATGAATTATGAAAGAGGACATAAAACTTTCTCTGGTTCTAATTCTATCTTATATTTTTAACTTATATTATTTCCAAGATGGGATCTCTCTATGTAGCTCCGACTGGCCTGAAACTTGCTGTATTGGTCATCCAGTCTAGCTAGGAACTTTGAATCCTGCTGCCTCAGCCTTCTGAGGTGGAGCTATAGGTGTGAGCCCCCACACCTACCTTTAATAACTCCTTTAGAAAACTTCTTGGGATGTTAGTCTCATGTTTTACCAAAAGTCTTTTCAAGGGTCCAGAAATATATCTGTATCTATTATGTCCATCTTTGTTTAAGCAGGCACAGTTTTGTTATGTCAGCTACTGAATGCTAGGTCTCTAATACTCATCATCTGTGTGGTTTGTAATACGGTTGCTCAGAATAACCAATAAATAAAACTAATACTTATATTAAGAAGATAAATATCCAATTTTCATGAAAGTGATACTGTGTTAGAAAATTAAATTCAAGTTAGCTGTAAATGTGAACTAACAGCAGTTGAGTCATACCAAAGTTAATGGTAGCATTATGTAAAAATTAGGGGTGATGCTTTGCAGAAGAGCATAGGTGTTAATGTTTTTGGCAAAGTCATATTAATGACCAGGTCAGGGGTTCAAGAAAGTCAACAAAGGATGATAAATTTATATTGTAATTAAAACAGAGAACTGAAAAGAGCTGGGAAGATGCAGCATTCGTAGGTAGGTGAACAGAATAAAAGACTGCTAGGCACGATGACTTGTAATTCCACCCTCAGGAGGCCAAGGCAGGAGAATATGAGTTCCAGAGCACTGTGGACTGTGATCTAGCAAGCTCCAGGCCAGCCTAGGCTACATAGTCATACCTTGTCTAAAAACCTGAGGGGGTGGGGAGAAGGAAGAGAGAGAGGTTGAGATTTGATTGAGATGAATAGGTGGAATAGAGCAGATTTTAGTAAACTGTTTTGTTTTCTAGTTTGACATTTGCCAGTCTGATTCAGAATTGGGCAGCAGCACATGCAAGAGCCCACTCTGTTTACCTTGTGATCCTCCTGTATCTGTTCAGATGTTAGCCAAGTTTTTCATACTGTGTAAAATCTAGATACATGATCTCACAGGTTGTGGATACCAGTTGTTTACAGAGCATGGTTTAATCAAGAGAGATCCTAAACTAGGAGCTTTGTGGTCATTTGCTTGTGGAGAAACTCCTGTCCTAGAGCTGTGGGGAGTGTTCCAGACCTCCCACTTGGAAGGTAGCAGCTTCAGTTTTTTTCTTCAGAAGTACTTTAAGGTGCCTGTNGTCGTAACTCAGTTGTTAGAATGCTTATTTAGTATTCATGAAGCCCTGGCATCCCCAGCACCACATATGCCACGTGGATGCATGCAGCTCCAGCTCTTGGGAAGTGGAGGCAGGAGGATCAGAAGTTCAGGTCATTCTCAGCTTCACAGTGAGGCTAGCCTGGCTTACATAAGACCATGTCTGAGAAATCACTTTAAGGAGAAAGGATTCTATTATGTTTCCTTAATTGCCAGTAACGTTCTTTGGAAATTCTATCTGGCAGTTACTACTTAACTTATAGAAGTTTCTCCTATTAAACTACAACAAAGTTGTTCATTGTCTTCATAGCACCATTAAAATAATATGTTTTGAGAGGCTCTATGTTATCCATGTAAATATCTATCTGCCATAAAAATAAGATTGATAGGTTAGACTCTGTAAACGTTATAAAANAAAATTTCTCTAAAGAAACAGCAAAGATGAGGAAAGGGGTAAGAAAACAGTGGAAAGATAAATGGTAAATTGGAAAAGTACCATCTATGTGATAAATAAAGAACTAGANTATAGAAAGAATGCTTATGAATTAGCCAGAGCTCAGCGTTCCATCGTAAAACGGGAGGGGAGCTAAGAAGTTTATACACAAAGAAGTAGAGCTAAGGGACACGAAGTAGTAATAGTAGCACCAACTNTGTTCTAAATACGGCTGTAGATGTTTTGATAGGTACAGAATGGTAGAAAATGACTNAGTTTTGCTCTAGTGANGAAATGGAAGTACCAAATGGTTAAGTAACTTTAAAATAGAACTAGGGTTCAAATTTCAAGTCTNATTCTAGACTCTTTAAAGACTGCTGTATCTTATGAAGACTCAAACAAATGCAAATAAGGCCAGTAGTATGCTCCTCTATAATAGATAGGCCTAGCCACTCTGCTTGGCCATGTGAAGATTTTCATCTAAGGAAGATATACAGTAAGACACTGCTTGAATAAAGAGTGCTGTATCCAGTGAGTGAAACACAAGGGCAAGGTGGTACAGACTTNTGGTCTCAGCACCTGGGAGGCTGAGGAAGGAGAATTGTTAAGTTCAAGACCCTACTTCTCAAATTCTAAGGTCCATAGAAAGCCCATGTCTGAACAACAAACAATAAAAGACCACCACATAGTCACTCAAAATACCTAATATAGGTCTTTGTTATAGGTCACGGCTGGCTTTAAAGGCCTTTTACAACTGGTTACATAAACTATTTCAGTCACCCAGAAAGAAGAGATTGGAGTTGTTTTGTTCCTGGCCCACATCTTGGCACATGGCAGGCTTCCTTATGCCCAGTCCTACTGTCCATGGCTTCAGTTACCTTCTGTAAACTGCTGTCGGAAATACTAAATGAAATTCTAGAAATAAGCAAATTGTAAGTTTTTAATTGTGTGTCATTCAGATAGAGTGATGGAATCTTNTGGTGTGCTGTCCCTCTTGCCTTGTAGAGAGGACACAAGTCATCTCTCTCTGGAGAGGCTGTGATATATGCACTATCTGCCTCTTACTCAGTAGTCATTTCAGTAATCAGCATCACACATGTTTGTATTCGGGCAGCACTTACTTAATAATGGTCCTAAGGCCATAGGCCTCAAAAGATAAAACNAGTGACAATTTAGATATATTGAAGAGAAACTGTAAAGTGCCTCTTTTAAGTGAAAAGATGAAAATTCACAATAAGGAAAGAAAACCTAAGATCATGTAAGAATTAATTTTCTGCTCATAAAGCCATAAGTAGGAAAAAAATCAGCAGCAGTTTTGTTTTGGAAAAGCAATATACATGGTTGAATAATGTCTGCACGTTGTGACCTCACTGGATGGATGAGTGGATGAGTATCCATCCATACTGTTGGATGGATAGGTGGGTGGGTGAAAGGTAGATGGATGAGACAATGGAGAGCTTCCAAGGCTTGCACATTTTTGGCTCTGCCTTACTAGGAACCACAGATGATTTGAATTGAAACCCTTTAAAACATTAGTGCTCTGCAAGTGTTTCTGTAAGAAGAGATACTGATTGCATTCTTAAAACCTCTTGGTGGCTTCGCTCTGGTGCTTCCAAGATATGAGTGAATGCTAGAGAAATGCGGGGGAGTCCAAAGGGCTGCGCTCCTCACGTGGTTCAGTCTTATTTCATACCTGTGACATCTTAAAAAAACAAAAGAAAAGATCATTACAGGGCCTGTCATGACAAAATCACCACAGTGGGGCTTAAAAGCAGCTAGAATTTAGTCACACATATAGCACTAATCAGAATCAGGTATCAGCAGGCTCATGATCCTTTGGACACTTNAAAGAGTCTTTGCTTGACTTTGTAGCCTCTGATGTTCCAGCAATGCTTGAGTTCCTCCCCCTGCCTTCTGTGTGGCCGATTGCCTTATNTTCTCTTACATTGACAGCAGTTGTTGTATTTAGGTACTTCAATGAGGTTTAACCTCATCGTAACTAATGAATTATACTGCAAAGACTTAATTTTCAAGGAGGATTAGAGTCTAAGGCTCTGGGACTGTAACTCAGTGGTAAAGTACTTGTTTAGCAAATGAGACCCTGGGTTCTAGCTCCAGTGTAGCATGGCAAGAATCAAGAATCCTCCACACACACAAGCATATTAGAAACATTAAAAAAAAAAAAGTCCCATGCTTTCACGTTTTACTTTTTAAAAGAATGCATTAGCTGGGTATAGTTTCACAGTCTTTAATCTCAGCACTGGGGGTTGGGGGCAGAAGCAGTTGGGTCTGTGAGTTGGAGGACAGCCAGAGCCACACATGAAAACCCAGTCTCAAAAATTAAGAGAGAGAGAGAGAACACATTATTTCAGCTTAGTTCTTATGACAGAAAATACTACAAATACTGTTACCAAACTTAGGGATACATTAAAATTAAAATGTTACCAGAGAAACTAGAAATAAGATTCAATCTAAGAGGATAAGATAAAGCAGCATTTAGTGGATCAAAATAAAGATGCACAAAGACACACTTAAAAGAATGAGTCCTAGGCTTACTTCTCCAGCTGGACTGCAGCTGATGAACTGATTTCTACAAAAAAGAATGTGTACTTGACCGATGGTGCAGGCGCAGAGCAGGTTAAGCTGCACAGAGACAAGCTTTTCATACACTGTTTGTGTTTGTAAGGTCATCTTGTTCCCTTCGTGTAAATCAGAAATGATTGAGGTTTACGTTTGCTGGTGTCACTTTGTTTTGTTTTGTAGACCCCAAGCATAATGAAGCAGTTAACAAGAGCAACAGAGCTTCTGAGTCACCTCCATGGCTCCAAGAAAGGCAAACTGCTTTATGATGGGAGTAGCCTACCTCCCTGGTTCCCTATTTACCACCCAACTTTCTGAAAAGCTATAGTTTCCCAGTAAGTCTGTCAATCACTGGAGAGCCACCTGGCATAATGGAAACTACTTTTTCAGTGAGGCATGAGACTTCTCTTTGTACATATAGAACATCCTTGTTAATTTTACTACACTTCCCAGAAGACCTGATTCTTGTAAGCCCGAGAGGCCAAGGAAGGAAGGGCTTTCCCATGAGGGCCTGCCTTCAATAGAATTCTTATTACATTTTCTTTTCTTTTAAAAAGAAAATATAACCTTGTTTTTTAATACTCAGGTTCATTGTCTTGTATTTATTCAAAGAAAGTGTAACATCCCTGTGGGGAGCATCACATTATTGAGATCTGTCCATGCTAGTTGATTCCTCACTACCCTGGTGTAAATTCTCTTGCTTCCCCAGTTGCGTTATTGCTGTTGTTCTTTTACAAGGGTGCCTGTTTATAGCCCTTGTTTTCCCTTTCCTGTCCTTGTTAAGATAGACTAAAGTCAGTCATGGTGTCAGTGCTTGTAGGCCTACTTGCTCCTGAGGCTAAAGCAAGAGACTGCCTTGAGCCCAGGAGTTTGAAGTCAGGCAGGGCCACACAGACTCCATCTCAAAACAAAACATGGAAACAAATTTAAATGGGAAACCAAACTTAAAACTTGCAAAAGAGGCCTTTATAAAAATTTTAGGTAAATGTAGTGTATATTTAAAACTCCATTTTAACTCTTCTGGAGCGCTTCTGTAAATTTTTTTAAAGTTTATCTGTTTTTATTTTGTGTGTGGGTGTTTTGCCTGCATGA
>LZPO01008017.1:330907-336423 GCA_001675575.1 Neotoma lepida
TAAGATATGAAATGTATTACTACATTATGGTTAGAATATCTTCTTATTGCTGTAGTATATGAAATGAATGAGTGGCTTTAGTGGCAGAGACCACAGTAGCTAAAGGACTGTTGAGTGCCAGGAGAATAAAATTTAACAGAATAGTCTACATGTATTTTTTTTAAAAAGCAATCTCAATATTCTTTTTAGATGAATAATAGGAAGAAAAAGTTACTTTTCTAGCTTAAATCAGATGATTGGGAAGTTGAAAATCCACTTTCTTATGGCACTTAAGCTAGATGGAGTATTTTGGGTAATAAAAATGCTGTTCTCTTCCTCATGTGGTTTGGGCTCTGCTGGAAGTTTAAATTAGTGGATATTTGCTGAGGAAGGTCGGCAGAGCTGTGAGTGATAATTTTCACACTGATTCTTTTTTCCTAAAACAATTTAGTCATGGTNCCANTTTTAAAGCAGTTATTTAAATAGAATTTGGTATAGAAGCTGTCTTATTTTAAAATTGTGTTCCTTTATAGATTGTTGTGGCCTAAGAACAGTGAAGTATTTATTACCATTTAGATGCAATGCAGTCTCTGAGATGTCTAAGTTAAGAAATAAACTTAGATTAGGAAAAACTGGGTTAGANTTTTATAAAGCTTTAATTATTGCTATATAATTTTTTAATTAAATGTTTTGTTGGTAGCACAAGATAGACTAGCTGGTTACTTTCTACTAAAATGTGAAGTTGATTTTAGGAAATGGGAGTTTGAAGGGGTGAGATTGTTAGATAACGTGTTCATTGTGATTTCATATAGAAACTTGCTAGTGTTGTATAATTAGGCTGTTTTTGTTTTGCAGCCACATTAACATTTAAGAAATGTATTCTTTAATTGATCATGATATTTTACTTCTATACATTGGAAACTTTGAGTGAAATATTTTTATTTAATGTGGTATCTAAGTACAATATAGAAATTTGGAAATAAAAATTTGTCAGTTCCTATGTCAAAAATTTTATTATTACCTGTCTTCATTTAGGATCCCAATATGCTATCCAATAGAAGCTGTCTCACTAGATCTTCCTAAGTATGTTTAGAAAGAACTCTGTACTCAAATTCTTTTGAGCAGGGCTGAGGAAGACAGCTTTTCGTGTTGTGCGGTTCCAGAAAGTGGATGCTAGGAGGTTGGAGTAGGTAGTGTTTTCCAGGTTTACTTGCTCATAGGAACCTTCTCATCCTATCTATTAATATCACTTGGAAGAGCTATTTTTCTGTAAAAGAACTGTTGAATAATAGAAATTTGGTTATATTTGTATGTTCAGTTGAAGGAGTCTATCTGTATACATACAGGTTTGAATTACTTACTGTAGTTTTTCTGTATCTTTATTCAGCTCTCAGTATTGTAGATACTGAGTCTTTTAGGCAGATGACAGAAAGGGATATTTGTCAGAGATGTGTGTTCATGGCAGACAGGTCTTTGCGAGTTTAAGGCCAGACTGATCTACATNGTGAGTTCCAGGCCAGTACACAGGGCCTTGAAAGACCTTGCCAGATTTCCCATCTGGAGTAGGCAAGGAGCTATGTAGAACAGTTATTTGCATGATGTTGTAGTGTTTATAAAATCTTATAAATACATGATGTATATATTATTCTAGTTTGTGAGTAGACTCTGTACTTTCACATGCTGACACATGCTGTTCATGCGTCCTGGGTGTGGCTCCAGCTATGACAGTGAAGCCTTTAAAGGGTTCATGGGCTAATGCAGATCAGCAGTGGCTTGTAAATGTTTTACTCTGAGTAAGTAGTAAGTGGGTAGTGGATTTAAAATAGTACATATGTTTTGTGAATTGTATTGGTATGTTTAAGGTTGGGCAGCAAAGACTTGGAGGACTTCACAGTCTGGGGATCACCAATTTTAGAGTAATTAAAAGAAATTCAACTCTTGAATTTTCAGATCAGATTTACTAGCTGTTATAAAGAAAAAGTGGTGTGTGTGTGTGTGTGTGTGTGCATGCGTGCATGCGCATGTGCACGAGTGTGCTTGTGTGGAGAGAGAGAGAGAGAGAGATTTGCATGTATTGTCTATGGATTCTAGAAGGTATCAGATCCCCTGACACAGAAGTTACAGGTGATTATGATTGTGAGTGTGGGTATAGGAATGGAACTCAGGCCCCCTAGAAGAGCAGGAAATACTCTTTATCTCTGAGTTCTTAATCTCACTGACATCTCAAAATTTTAAAGGGCAATTTAGAGAATTAGTGAAATATTGTTTTATATTAATATTTTTGAGTTACTAATTCTAAGGTTTGTAGTTTTGAAACAGCTATATCGATTTTGGATTTTGCATGCATTTTAGCTGTTTANGGAATATGTCTTGTCTAGCTTATTTATTAAAATTAATTAGAGCATATATTCTACTTCAGCAGTTAATAGAACTTGAACCATCTCCAGTTTAATTAATTAATGGGTACTGGGAGAAATAAGGTAACAAATGCCTTCATATTAAGCATTCATTTTCTTTCATTTAGGCTGTACAAGAACAATGTACTGCTTCCATTTTTGAAAGCTGAGTGGCTGCTGTCAAAAGGACAAGTTGTCTTTACACTGTTCTCTTTTGTGCTATTTCAGTCTTAAAACATGGAACTACTTTACTTTTGGAGTAAGGAAAAGACATTCAAGGTTTTAAAATTACTTCATTTACTCTAAACGTATGACAATTTGGTGGATATAAAGTGCTTATACTCGTAATGAAATCCTGACTTCACATTTCCTGGCCACGTGGCCTTGCGTTAGTCATTTCTTTTCTTTGAAGAAGGGCGTGATGATAGCTGCTCTGCTTACCTCAGAATGATTATGAGTACATTTGGTAAACACCTGTGAGGTGCATGCACACCCCGCTAGATGCTGGTATAAGGCACATCACCAGTCCTTAGGGGCATTTGCTTTCAAGAGCAAAAATAGACAAAATAGGAACACTGTGACAGTGGGAGTAATTAGGCCATAAAGATCCATAGGATCCAGTGTCAGCGTGGGCTCAGGAGAGGATTGGTGGTAGACTGGCCCTAGTGATAAGAGCATTTAAGTCAGGTTTAGAAGATGGGGGAGGGGGCAAAGAATGAGAAGGAGGTATCCATTTAGAGCAGACAACCTCTCCAGTCCTACCTCGTTCTGTCTGTCTGTGTCTAGTGCGATTTTCAGCTTCAAGAAGATAGGATACTGCTGAAAATTCTTTACTCACCTCAATATCTTTTTATTTGTATGTTTACTGTGGTGGTGGAATTGAGCTCCGGCTTCAGGCATGCTAGGCAGGAACCCTATCATTGAGCTATATCCCCAGTCCTGACCCCGAAATCTTGATTTACTGTCATTTGAAGGTGAGGGACAGTAGACTGTCTCACTTGGAGCTTTTTAATAACCATAAAAAGAATTAGTAGGGAATAACTCCCAATTTTAACTACATACACTTTTTAGATGGTGCACACTAAACCAGGGGATTCTGAAGTCTTACTCAATGCAGTTGACTTGGATTTGCTGGTGTAAGCTTTCCTGCCACCATAGTTATAAACAGTGTGTTTTCCATGATGCTTCCTGTGAATATAGACAGCCTAGCACCATGAAACTATTGTTATAGTAACTATTGTTATTGTAGTGCCATTGGTGCTAACTCTAGCNACCCTGCCTGCCCTCTTCTGACAGCTTACTGTTGGACATGCAACAGAAGTTGAAAATGTGATTGAGATAAAAGGTAATAATTATTCTGGAGTTNAGCTTCCAGTAGCTACCAAGATTATTAAAAACAAAAGTTTTTAAAGTTTTGGATAAAAGTTTCTGAAGTATAAAATGTAGTATTACACATAAAATACAGTCTTATACGGGTTTATGTAGATGCTTACTGATATAATAAAAGAAACCTGGGTTTTATAATTTACTCTTCGTTCATTCATTTAAGTATGGAAAGAAAAAGATGAGGTCTCAGTTCTGATGCTTGGTTGGTTTGGACTGAACTGTTCTAGAGTCACAGGAACATGGTCTCTGTCCTGNGGAGTAACCGAATGGTGTCAGTGCAGACNTTGTTAGCTCAAGTGACAAAAGACCGTAAGGATTATATCTTTTTGTTTGTTTGTTTGTTTTTCAGAACAAGGTTTCTCTGTGTAACAGTTCTGGCTGTCCTGGAACTTGCTCTGTAGACCAGCTGACTGCAGAGACAGAGGAGGCTGATCTCTATGAGTTTGAGGCCAGCGTGGTCTACAGAGTGAGTTCCAGGACAGCCAGGGCTGTTACACAGAGAAACCCTGTCTCCAAAAACCTAAAAACCAAAACAAAACAAAAAATACTGTTCTTTGGTACCTAGTACCCATGAGGATTTGGATAAACCCCTGAAAGCTATGTGAGTTTTAATCCCACCTCTACTACAATGAGAAGAGTAGCAGTACCTATTTATATCATGTTTCATAGGATTCACTGTCGTAACTGCCTCTTCATGAAGAGCAGCTGTTGAACTCACAGAACAGCTGGGTATGGGAGAGCAGGTCGGTTATGGTGGAGATGATGAGATTGCAGGGCTAGGGAGGGAACTGTGGCAGTAAAGTGCTGTCCTTGTGAGCATNAGGACATGAGTTCAAGCCCCCCAAACCATGAAGAAATGCCCGATCCTTGTAATCTGAGGACATGGAGACAAGTGGATCCTTGGTACTCACTGGTTAGCCACCCTAGCCTAATTAATGAGTTCCATGGGCCAGTGAGAGACCTTGCCTCAAAAAACAAGGTGGGTGGCATCTGAGGAATAAACAAGGTGGGTGGCATCTGAGGAATAACACACAAGGTTGTCTGTCCTGTGTCCTCCCTGAGTAGGCTCACACATGCCATGCATACACATGCACTCAAGTTATACAAAATAGTCTGTAAAATGGGNAGAATACATAACTAAGGTTCTACTATTTAAATGCAATACAGTATCAAAATATTTGTCACTGGGGCCTCAGTAAATTTTTTTTCCTTCTTTTGTCACAGTAAAAATCTGAAAAGTATTGTTTCTTCAGAAAAAGGAAAGCTCGTTAGCAGCTCTGTCAGTAGAAGGGAATTGTCAGGAAAAACAGTCACACTAGGGATTTCAAATCCAGGACCTGTAGATAGGAAATTGACTACATAGGCTTGGAATTTTTTCAAAAGACTTAAAGTATCATTATACTTTAATTAGCTGACCAGGGGTTAGCCTTGCCACCACTCGTGTCACAATTTTTACAAGAAAAAATTTGGTAGATGACCCTTGGTCTTTAAGCAGACCTTGAAGACACAAGACAAATAAAGCTGAAAATGAGTGCATGGTTCATATTGCTTTAAATGTGGTTGATGTTACAGGATGGCATTTTCCTTCGTGTAGAGCCTCTACTGCTCAGGGGATCTTCCTTGCAAACCTCGATTAGCTGGAGTCTTCTTCATTAGTGTTTTCTAGTAAACTGTGATTGTTGCAGAGGCTTCTGGAGCTTATAATTGTGTAATAGAGGGAAAACATATAACTATCATACGTAGCAATGTCTTCTG
>LZPO01008017.1:339282-354258 GCA_001675575.1 Neotoma lepida
AGAGAGGGACCGCGCCTCACCTTTAAAGTGACCTACCATAGCACTTCTTATACCGGGTTCAACTTCCTAGTTTTCATCATCTCCCTAAGGTGGCATCAGACTGTGACTCCATGGATAGATGAAGACCTCATGACCCAGTCCCTTCCCCCAATCCCCACCCCCAGCTGGCAGCCACACCTTTAACACACAAACTTTTAGGGGTCAGTTCAGATTGAAAACAACATGGGCATGTTAAACATGGAGTTAAACAGTTCTACTCCACCCTACCTTTCCCATCATGCTTTGCCTTACCACAGGCCCAGAAACAGTGGAGCCAGCTGAACATGGACTCAGACCATGAGCCAAAGTAGTCTCCTTTANATTGTTTTTGTTGCCTATCTGTCAGGGAGATGGGAGAACTGACTACTATGTAGTCCAGTTACCTTTTTCAGAGGAGTTTAGCAACCAAAAGTATGTGTTGCAAATGCAGTGGGTTCTGAGTACACATGAATAATAGTTACATAATGATAATAAAACACCAACTCTGTGGCATTGATGGAATACAAGGTGACACAGCACACAAGTCAAAAGCTTGCAGAAGACAAGCATAAGACCTATGTGTTAGTTGCTTTTCCATTGCTGTGCAGAAACCATGACTACNGCAACTTATAGAAGGAAGAGTTTAATGAGACTTAACCATTTCAGTGTTAGCTTCCNTGACCATCATAGCAGGAAGCATGGCAGCATACAGGGAGCTGGAGCAGGAGCTGAGATCTTACATCCTTGTCTGCAAGTAGGAGGCAGAGAGAGCCAACTGGGAAGGGTGTGGGCTTCTGAAATCTCAAAGCCCTCCCCCAGAGACACACCTCCTCCAACAAGGCCATGCCTCCTAATCCTTCTCAAACAGTTCCACCAATGGGGGACCAAGTATTCAAATATAGGAGCCTGTTGGGAGGCATNCTCATTCAAACCACCACAGCCTGTGTGTTTGAAAAANAGAAGTGTGTGTGANGTGGGGCAGTTTGCACTTAGCTCCAGCCACTAGTGAGAATGCAGCTCCCCTATTCCCCAGTGAGGCAGCAGAGATAAACTGTAAATCCAGAGTTAACTCTCCCAGCTTCTTTCTGAAGTGCTGGCCTTCGAACCCAAGGCTTTGCCCTTGCTAAGCAAGGGCTGTACACCAAATAGTGTCCCAGCTTTTTAATGTATGGATAAGCTTCTCTCTCCCAATACTTCCTCTCTCCCCTACCTCTTTGCTCTCTCCTCCTCTGTCTTCTTCTTCTTTCTTTACAGCATTGTCAAATAAAATCATCTTTAGGTTTTCACTCAGACTGGCAATTCATTATCTCTATTCTAGCAAGATTTTTTTTTTAACTATTTAAAGGGACCTTTAAGATGATTATTTGTAGTGATTTTATGGTACTTTTATTTTGAAATTATAATCTCAATGAATAAAGATTTCATTTTAATATTGAAAATTATTATTAAAGTAGTTTTAAAATTATTTCTTTTATATTTTGAGATTATAATTACATCATTTTCTCCCTTTCTTTCCTCCCTTCAAACCCTCCCCTGTACTCCTTCTTGTTAATTTTCAAATTTATGGCCCCTTTTTCATTAATTGTTGTTACATATATATATTCCTAAATACATAAATACAATCTGCTCAGTCTATATAACGTTACTAGGTATGTATGTTTTCAGGGCTGACTGTTTGGTATTGGATAACTAATTAGTTGCTCTTCCCTGAGGAAGATTCCCCCCACCCCCAACTCTCAGCATTCCTTAGTTGCCTGCAGTCCTTTGTGTAGGGTTGAGGTCTTGTTGGCGAACATCTACTTTGGCATGTCTGTTGTTANGGTTCTTGTTCAGCTCAGGTTTAGACAGTCATGTTGGTGAGACTTTATGGTTGTAACTTCTGGACATTCCTAAGAGACACAATCTCACAGCAAACTCCCTGATTCTTTGCCTCTTACACTCTTTCTGCCCCGCCTCCCTCAGTGTTCCCTGTGGTGATATTTTATCTGTGTCCCCCAATAAAATTTATCTGAGGATCGGAGGAAAAATGGGCAGCCAGCCGCTAGTAGTAAAAACAAAAGTCATGCAAGTTAGCACATGCCCTTAATCCGTTTGGTTCTCTGTGAGTCCAAGGTCACATTAGGGAACTAGGGGAAGGCGGTGGTGGCACACGCCTTTAATCCCAACATCAGCCATAGAGGTCTGGAGGTCTGTACAGACAAACAGAAAGTGATGTAGCTTGGTGGAGATAGGAAATGAGTTAGCAGAATAGACAGGCATAAAAAGCCGGGTTAGACAGGAAGTCGCTCTCTTCNCTTCGCTTCGCTCTTTGGAAGCAGCGACAGAGNTGGAGAGGTGAGGCTAGCTGGTGGCTTGCTCCTAATTCCTCTGATCTCTGTCAGATTTTCACCCTTATTTCTTGTTCTGTGTGTTTATTAAGAAGACTGCTTAGAAATTCGTCTTACAGTTCCCTGAGCCTTAGTTGTCAAAATTGTGTTATAGACTTATCCATTGGGACTGGGCGCCACAATTTTGCTTGTAGGTTGGTTGTGGTTTTCTGTAATGGTTTCTGTCTGTGGCAAAGAAAAGTTTCCTTGATGAGGAGTGAAGACTACACCTATCTGAGTATAAAGACAACTATTTAGAGTACAGTTAAGGATTATGGTGGTTTAGTGGTTGTAGGTTCTCCTCCAAGTTCCATGACTGCACTAGCACTGAGTAGTTAGGTAGGATTCCAGTACCAAACATGATTTCCCTCTTGTGGATANGGTCGTAAATCTAGTTAAAGAGAAAGGTGGTTACTGCTCAGGTATGTGGGCCACTACAGCACCTATGGGGTTATCAGACTGTGCTGGCTATCGTCGTTCACAGCTGGGAGGACTGCTGGTTGCTTCCCTCTATTGCATGGCACCTTCTGGTATCAAGAAAGTTAGTCCTCAAGGAGACATTCAGGTCCATTCCAGCTTAAGGAGCCTTTGGCCTGTGTCTCAAGTGCATGGTATCTTCAGCAATAGGGGGCTCACCTTTCACCTCTAGGAGATCAACAGGAGTGATAGCAATAGCATCATCTTAAATTCTAAGTAAAAGGCTGTTTTCTGTGCATGCTGTTCTTCTGTCCACTGTTGGGCTCCATTGATCAGGACTTGGACCTTTTCCTGAAGCTCATTCTGGGGTCACAGATTGCCTCCTTTGGGGTGGTAGGGTACACTTGGTTTTAGAATATTAGATATTAAATGGCCATAAANACATTGAAAATAATATTTATAATTCTTAAAACTATAAAATTAGGATAATAAATCTAAAAAATTAAAAATAGCACTGGTAATAAGAAATAAAGGGGGCTGGGGAGATGGCTCAGGGGTTAACAGCATTTTCTCTTACAGAGGACCCAGGTTCAATTCTGAGCACCCATAGCAGCTAACGACTGCCTGAAACTATAATTCCAGGGAATCTGCCACCCTCTTCTACCTCCACAAGTATCACACATATACATGGTTTATTTACATACACGCTGACAAAAAGTCATACACAGAAAATAAATCTTTGGCCGGGCAGTGGTGGTACACACCTTTAATCCCAGCACTCAAGAGGCAGAGGCAGGCCGATCTCTGTGAGTGAGGCCAGCCTGGTCTACAGAGCAAGTTCCAGGAGAGCCAAGGCTATACAGAGAAACTGACTCTAAAAACCAAAAATCAGAGTTTTTAAGTGCAAGGTCAGAAGCTCTTGATTTAGCCAAAAACTTATATTGTGAGCAGTGTGTTTAAATGTATGAAATTTGCACTTGTGAGTTTTGTAGCAAAATACGTGGGTTTCTACAAAGCACTTCCCAAACTTGTGCTGAGGGGCAGCTGTTCTGAAGGAGCCACGTGGATATTCCTTGTATCTCNATTGAGTTTGTACTTGAACCATGTTTATCAAGACTTCCCAGGACCTTTTACAACACGTTGTCCATCCTTGGAACTTCTGTTCTTCAGTTTATATGACCACTAGCATAAATGAATTTGCCTGAAACATACTAGCAGTGCCGAACTGCATATGTAAATGTTCTGTTGTGTGTTACACGTCGTGTTACAGGTGGTTTGTTATTTGATTATCCCACTAAAGGTTGTCAGTCCTTTATACTTCTTACAGCTCTCCTTAATAGTAAGCTTTTCTAGCTAGTTAGAACCAACAGATTTTGAAGCTGCCTTGCTGTTTGGAGAAATATGTTTGTAAGAGTAATAGAAAATATTTTCAGTTAATTTTTGCCTTTAAGCTACAATAGCGTTACTTTGAAATTATTTTAAGTAACATTTGGCAAAGGAAAGCAGCACTCAGAGAATTACACTATTAGGTAGATTCTGTGTCTTTCTAGTTGGTTATTACTCCAGAAAAATCATGAATATAACCAAAGGAGAAAGTAGCAAGTTTGAAAATTAGTCAATATTGTGCTGCACTTAGTCTTAACTTTTGTGTGAAAGTAATTTATACATGATAATAAGCTCACACTTTATTGAAAGGCATAAAATTAAAACCCATGTATATTTTTAACTCCCCTCCCCAAATCACTTCAGTCAAGTGTACAGGAATTTCTTACTCCTTTGCTGTTTGTTTCTTGAGCANCCTTTTGTTGTTGTTTATGTTTTCACAACTTAAATGCATGCCATGGTCAGTCAGTCTTCTATTTGTTTTCATTGACAGTATTCTAGGGTCTAAGTGTGTGAAGCTCACATAACTATCTACTGTTAATGTTCTGTTGTATTTCCATCTAAAAATAACACAGAATGGCCCAGGGTAGGAACTGACTAGGATGTTTTGAGTTCCACAGTAGAACTCATGTTAAAGTATTAGCATGTGGTAACCTAACTCCACAAGGAAAGACTTTTGCACAGCAGCAAGAGTTAAGGGTATTGGTGCTGCCTTGCCAGGCTTTAAAGACTTGTGGATTTGGTCAGGCATAGTGGCTCATGCCTTTGATCCTAGCACTTGGGTGGCAAAGGCAGCTAGATCTCTGATTTTGAGGCCAGCCTGGTATACATAGCTGTTCTAGGATACATAATATCCTAGAGATACATAATAGAGAGACCATGTCTCAAAAAACAAAACAAAGATCAACAAAGACTTGTGAGTTTAAATTCAATCTAGTTAAGCTATCAAAATCAAATTATGTTTGGAAATATACTTTCAAATCTCCATTACCATGTTCTACATAGTGTTTCCCTCCCTTTAATGTTGGGTTAGAATTAAGCAAGTCAGATGGAGGCTGTTTTTAATGTGATGGGTCAGAAAACTTTTCTTTGCTGTATGTAGTTACTTTTCTATTGCTGTGAAGAGACACTGTGACCAAGGCAACTTATAAAAGAAAGCGTTTAATTGGAGACTTGTTTACAGTTTCAGAGGGTTAGTCCATTGTCATCATGGTGGGGAGCATGGCAGGAGGCAGGCAGGTATGGCCTTGGAGCAGTAACTGAGAGCTTACATCTTATCCACAAATTAGAGGCAGTGGGTGAGAGTATCGGGGGGAGGCAGACAGAGAGACAGACTGGGTCTGGTGTTTTGAAACCTCAAAACCCCTATCTGGTGACACACCTCCTCCAAGGCCGCACTTCCTAATCCTTCCCTGAACAGTTCTACTAACTAGGAGCAAGCATTCAAATATATGAGCCTATGCAAGACATTTTTATTCAAACCACTATACTGTACATATATACTATCTATATAGGAATGTTAATATGTTATTGAACTATGCTTGTCTTAAGGTTTCTACTTCTGTGATTTAGGGGGAAAAAAATAACCAAAAGCAACTTGAGGAAAGGGTTTATTTTATCTCACATGTCCCAGTTGATGACAGTCCATCATGAAGGGAAGTCAGGGCAGGACCTGGAGGCAGGAACTGATGCAGAGGCCATGGAGGAACGCTGCTTACTGGCTTACTCTCATGGGTTTGCTCAGCCTGCTTTACTATAGCACCCAGGAACGCAGGTCTGGAGTGGCACCACTCACAGTGGCTGGGCCCTCCCCCATCCGTCACTAAGAATGTCCTACAGGGTTGCCCACCACATTTTCTCAACTGACACTCTCTTCTCTCAGATGACTATAGCTTGTGCCAAGTTGACATAAAAACTAGCCAGCACAATACTTTTATATTAAACTTGGATTAACCAGAATTAAGGGAGATTGAGCTATTTGTGGTTAGTTGAGCTTTTGTTTTGCATGCTTCCCTATTACCAGAATCCCCTGATCTGTACCTTTTCTTGCTTGAAGATTATTGGTGCTGGTTTGTGTCTACTAATTGTCTGTGAGAGAACTACCTTTAAAGTACCTAGTCTAGTTCCTTGCATAAGGAAAGGCCGACATAAAACTAAGTTCCCTGAGAATAGTAAGCAGGGATTTTGTTGAAAATAATCTAATCTTTCGTTGAGATTTGGTGGGTTTTTCCCCAATACACTAAGTGTATATACACTGTATTCTTTAAGCACATGTACAAAGTTTTAGAAAACATCAATTAAAAAAAAGCAATACAGAAGTGTTAACTTCTACTTTTAGATTGCAGATGCAAGAGTGGGTCTCCTTCTTAATGTCAGAGGGGTGTGCTCCTTGCGTTCATGCGTGGCTTCACCCCAGTAGAGGACTTGGAGCACAAGGCTCTTACCTCTGGCTACAGTAAGTAGCTGCCCCCGCCTATCCATGTTTGTATTTTAACTATGTTTTGTATTTACATAGTTTATTTTTGGTTTCTTTATAGATTGGTCAAAGAAAAAGTGATGTATGAGAAAGAAGCAAAGCAGCAAGAAGAAAAGATAGAAAAAATGAAGGCCGAAGATGGTGAAAACTACGCCATTAAGAAGCAGGTGAAGCTGGCACTCNGGAACTGCGCTGACTGCTGTGGTCTTTCCCACGGCCCTCAGAGATGGGACTGTTCTTTGTGGGGTGGGGAGGCTGAGACAGGAGAATCNCTGCAAGTTGGAGGCCAGCCTACGGACTAGTGAAGCCCTATCCGACAAACACAGCACAGATAGAAAGCAGAAGCAGTGCAATAACTGCCGCAGGTCACACAGCACTTGTGTTTGAACACGAGCGTTCCATTGTTGCTCTCAGCCAGGAAGCTCTGCAGGGTCTCCAGTTCTAAGTATTAAATATAAAAGTTATATAATATACTAAGTATAATTACATCTTTAAATTTAGAAATAGCTCCTGAATTGATGTGAAGATCACCAAAATAAAATATATATTTCTCATGAGAGTTCAGAAATGACCAGATGTCTATCTACAATGAATGGATAATGGAAGTGTACTGTATGCACACAGTGGAATAGAACTCAGCTGAAGTTAGGATGAAGTCAGGACATTTGCAGGAAACGATGGAACTGGTGGGGTTTGGGTAGTTTACATAAGTTTTGAGGAGTGGGNTCCACTGCTTCCAAGTTGCTGGTATTAGAGTTGTCTCTGGTACCTCTTCATTCTTCAGTGGCTGCAGGAGCTGTTTGGTGTTGCTTTTGGTGACTTGTGCCTACTGACTTGGTCTTGCCAGAAGTGCATCAACTTTTTCTTTAAACCTACCTTTTGTTCTGTTGACTTTTCTCTGTATTCTTCTTACTTGTAATTTTATCAATTTGTACTTTTATAATCACTTCATTTCTTTTGATTGTTTTAAGTTTATTTGCTGCTCTTTTTCTGTTTGTTTTTTGATTTGGGTTTTTTTGTTTGCTTGGTTTTTGTTTCTTTTGACAGGGTCTTTCTCTCTAGTCTTGGCTATCCTGAAACTTCCTAATTAGACCAGACTGGCCTCCTGCCTCTGCCTTTAAGTGTTGGTATTAAGTGCTGCCTCTTTTTCTCTATTTTTGAAGCAAGAACACAGATTTGAGAGCACTTCACTTTGCTGATGTGAACATTTAGTGCCATGAATCCTCCTCTCAGCACTAGTGTAGGTCTGGCTGCGTCCCATGGCCTCTGCCTCCCAAGCGCTAGGATAAAGGTGTGTTCTAACACTGCCCAGCTGACTTTATTAATTTATAAGGGAAGAGTCTCCTCTGTCAGTTACTGACTCTGATTGTATTGCTTCATAGTTAGAGCATGTACTGTCTATGACTGCATGGTCCTTAGGTTTCTGTTTTGTTTTCACTGTTGTTGACATAGGATGTNGNNNGCTGCAGTNTTCACAGGGCTTAAATGCGTTTGCATTCTCTTATGTGAATGTTCTAGCTCCTTGCTACGGTACGGTGGGGTTTATTGTTGTTGTTGTTTATTTTACAATCCCAGCCACAGTTTCCCTCCCTCCTCTCCTCTGATACAGGTTTTTTTAAAAGCAGCGTAGCTCACTGTGCTTGTGTCTAGTTCTTTCCTATCTTTGCTCATTTTTGTCTAGTATTTCTATAAGNTGTTGACTGTAAGTATGGAAATCCCCATCTTTGTGTGTTCATTTGTTTATCTGTTCAGTTCATACACAGGATCATATGTTACCTTGATGTGCTTAGACTCTTCGGATAATGGGACACTCTTTTTGTCCCTAACAGCATTTCTGATCTACAGCATTCTACTCTATAATGTTAATGTAGTCACTGCTGCTGCTGCTGCTGCTGCTGCTGCTGTTTTATGTTCCGTATCTTTTTCCATGCTTGTATTTTCTGGTTTTTTACATCTGAAGTGAATTTCTTAGATGGCATATGGCTGGGTACAGTTAGTCTATCTCCATGCTTTAGATGGTATGTTTGCACCATTTACATTCATGACAGTTGATGGTGTATCAGAGTTTACACTGTCCCTCTTCCCCTCAATGGATTCAGCAATAACCAGGGAAACACAGTCAAATGGATTCCTAATTCACCGTGTGCACATGTTAACATNCTTCCACTATGTAAAAGAGAAGACCTAACTAATGTTGCAGTAATTTCCAGAGCTCCATCTGACAAGCTAATATGAATATCATTGGCTCCAGAGACAGCTGACATTATTCTATAGACTGGTACAGCTTATAGGTCTAGTCCATTCCTGTTACAAGATCTGGCTCACCAAAGGAGCCAGAAACCTTAGCCTAATCAGTTGCCGAACAGCTTAACATTGGCCACATTGTTTTATAGAATTCTTCCTGTAGCAAAAAAGGAATTCCTATCAGTTGGAATGTTTCCTTTTCATTTTTATGTTTGATCATAAAAGAAATTAATCAACTTTTAGGTTCTGCAATCTATACATTGTAAGAAACCAAGCCTTGCCTATTCTTCCCCAACTTCCATTTTACCAAAATAAATACCAAAAAAAATTATAACTTGTTTTAAACTCAATTTCACATCAGTGGGGATGGCACTCTATGGTGTTCCCCTAAAGTTCCTTATGCGTCCCAGTGACTATGCCAAGACCCTGATTTCCTCTCAAATGTGATGCAGTAAGCATTAGAATAAACCATGATTCTGGTCTTGTAAAGAAAGACACTGAATGAACAACACTCATTAGTTCAGTGGGGTATCTGGGGATGTCTTCTGAAATCATGACTCAGATGCTGTTGTTAGTTGCTGGCAGACAGAATCTCAGAAAGTGACACTAAGTCCCACTCCCAGTGGAGAAACTGTCCCCAAATGGTAGCTCCTGGAGAGAGAAAGTCAGTTCGCTTTAATGGACTGATACCGGGTCTAGCAACCCCANTCCAGGGCAGGCTCCNTGCTCAGGAGTAGTTGGCCAACACAAATTGGACTCCATGGTTTTTAGTGGCCTTGTTGTTTGTTTTTGAAAAAGAACAAGAAACTTGGCTGGGTAGTGATTTGGGGAGAGCCAGGGAGGAGTTGGGGAACAGCTGAATATGATAATATACTGTATGAAATTCTCAGAGAATAAAAAAAAATATCCCTGTCAGTCATAATTCATTGCTCTAAAGGAAGATATTCAGCTTGTGGATTTGGTGCAGGTATGGCTTATGGGATCTAGGTTTCCAGGTGCTCCTTTGGCGTTCCATGGCAGTGTCACTTGAAGCAGTGTCATGCTTCGTATTTTCATGTTTATGCTCCTGTACTGGACTGGAAAACTGAGACTTCTCTTTGCAATTTTGTCTCCCTGTCCTGATATAATGTAAGCATGCAATCAACCCTCAATGTTCTTGGACCAATTCCTTTTAGAAATGATGGAGTGTATAACCTATACACATATTGCTGTATATTTTAATTCATCTCTAGATTATTTATGATACCAATATGATATAAATAGTTGTTATGGTATATTTTTAAGGAATAATGACAAAAATATATGCAGTTTGTTTTTTTTTAATTTCAGCCTACAGTAGGTTAAGTCTGCAGATGTGGAACCTGTGGCTGTGGGGCTATATGTAGAGGAAACTTAGTGAACAATCAGGGTGGAATACAAGGGAGTGAACTTTTACCCTGTTGAAGTCAAGAGTTCATCTTGCTAGACTCACAGAAGATCTTGATTTGTACTGATACAAAGAGATAATAAAGAATAGAAATTATGTTGGATAGTGCTGCTTAAAATTCATTTCAGTAACATTAAAGCTTGGGGGAAAATTGTAAATATACATTTTAACTTGTTATGAGTTTGACCTAATTCTTTTAATTCATCTTATTTTTTTCCTGTAAGCTATTCTGCAGGAATTCCACAGGAGAAATCTGAGATGTTCCTGTTGCCAATTTTTCACATAGATTCAAACCAGATATACAAAAATAATTTAATGGCATTGATTAAATCTGTTTACCTGAAAATAAAGTCATGATCCTATACTTGAAATTTTAATCTGTGTCTTCTTAGTCAAAGCATTCTAAGTTCAGCCATATATTTCCACCCAAGAAAGTGGATATGGATAGAGAGTATCTGTGTGTTATGATGGTTTTATTACAGTATGAGCTATCACAGATTGTCAAAGAAAGCATGGAGATTCTAGGACCTACTTACGCTTCCATTATAATTAAGTATTATTGCCATTAAATTGTGTGCATTCTGTTTTATTTCAGCTAGGTAATCTTGGTTAATTTTGTACCTGTTTCTCTAAAGCTTTTGACGAAACATTTTTTGAGAAAAATGTTATCACAATATCTGTCTCTGAGAATAATTTAAGGAAACAAAGCTTTTGTGCCAACCGAAGAAAAAGGCTTAAGTCCAACATCTTGACTAACTATTGACCGCATTTCCTAGTTTTCCTTTGTGTTCTGATGTGTTACAATAGAGCTTTGAATGTTAGATTTTACATTCCAAAAACATCCCTCAGAGTAAGTGTCCCTGTGGTAATTCTTCAGTATCTTCATGAAGAATAGACAAGAAGTTCAGATTCAGAGGGTGCCACATTGGTAATTTGGCTCAAACTGCTTGGGGAGAATAATCTCTCTCCTAAAATGAAGCACAAGGATAAGTAATAACTTTTTATGCATGGTAAGCATCAGAATATGAACCTGCTGGTCTCTGCTTTTCATTTTTCTTACCTCTGTCTTTCAGTGAGTCCCTCCTGCAGTGTGCACACGATGTGATCAATAACTCAATAACTTCTCTCATGCAGTAATTATCTCCCTGTGATACTATCTCAACACTGTTTTCCTTTATTACCCAAAGATGCAGGGGATATTTATATAACCAGCTGATCCCATTTCAGATAAAGGTGCTTTGTGACAGCAGGGGAATCATTTACTTTAAATAGCCTTTTAAATAAGTGCTGAATGAAAAGCTTTGCCAGTTAATTTTCACTTACCATGAGAAGGTGATTACCAAAAGGGAGAACAGCCCNAAACTTTGTGCAAGTTCTCCTTAGAGCTTGTGCTTTGCAGATACTACAATCTGATAAACCCAACTTGAATTAGAGCATTGAGTCATTTAACATAGTTCTACTTTTCATTTCCTCTAAATCATTAGTTATATGTCAAGGTATAAAATAAATACACATTAGTCATCTTGACATGTCTCACAAATGTTCTCATTACAGGCAGAAATCCTGCAAGAATCCCGGATGATGATCCCAGATTGCCAGCGCCGGTTAGAGGCTGCATATACCGATCTTCAGCAGATATTAGTAAGTAAAGATTTCTCTAGCTTATATTTTAAATTGTTTTCAACCTAATATGTGAAAAACTAAAACTTTGAATATTTAACACTGCAGCTGTTTGAAGAGATGGATTTTTATTCCTTTGTCCTGTGTCCTGGTTTCTTCTCCATTGTATGATGAAATACTCTTGGAAAGGTTCATTTTAGCTCTGAATTCCATGTTACAGTCCATCAGAGCAGGGAAGCCACAGTGACTCGAGAGAGCTGGTTGCACTGTATCCATAATCAGCAACAGNATGCAGCGGATGCATGTGTGTTTGTCTCTCCAGCTTAGGATGGTCCAGCCCAAGATAGTCTCCCGTAGTCATACTCAGAGACTAACATTAATCTAGACAGCCCCTCACTAGTGTGCCTGGAGGCTTGCCCCCTAGATATTGACAGTACTAACCATTGCACCCTGTGAACCAGCATGCTTTTAAATATTTAAAGGATTTAACTTACGTTTGAGTTATGACTCAAAAGTTTTTTCTATCATGTTTATTCTACTTACTTATTAAATATTTGAGCCATAATAGCAGGTATACATAGTACCAGTTTTGACCAGCAATATCTATTTGTTTTTGTGCATAATTTTTTGATACATTAACAGCCAACTGTTTGAAATTTGATTTAATCTAATGTCTGAAATTAATTTGGCTCTTGTTTAAAAGATCTGGAATTATTTTAGATTAAATCTAAATTAATTTGAGAGAAAGAGGGGGAAGGTAATAGAAGCAGACCTCTCATGAAGTCACCTGAATTGGGTAGTACTGTTATACTTCCTGGTACAAATGCTTTGTGACACAGTGGTTAGTTGAGTTTATAAATGAATCAAAGTATAAGTAAAAGTCATCTTCTTTATTTCTTAATAGTTAGACAGATGCACAATGCTATTGTCTTAGTTCCACTTTCTGTTGCTGTGATAAAAACACCCTGGAAAAGCAACTTAAGGGACAAAGCTTATTTGGCTCACAATTCTCTGCTGTCTGTCACTATAGGGAAGGCAAGGTTCAGGATCATATCACTTAATCTGCAGTGAAGAGAAAAAGCAGTGAACCAACCTGACAACTAAAGCCAGCCCTCACAGCTCTACTTCCTGTCTACTTAACACTGTAGAGATGTGTATAAGAGACAGATCCTATACTTGAAATTTTAATCTGTGTCTTCTTAGTCAAAGCATTCTAAGTTCAGCCATATATTTCCACCCAAGAAAGTGGATATGGATAGAGAGTATCTGTGTGTTATGATGGTTTTATTACAGTATGAGCTATCACAGATTGTCAAAGAAAGCATGGAGATTCTAGGACCTACTTACGCTTCCATTATAATTAAGTATTATTGCCATTAAATTGTGTGCATTCTGTTTTATTTCAGCTAGGTAATCTTGGTTAATTTTGTACCTGTTTCTCTAAAGCTTTTGACGAAACATTTTTTGAGAAAAATGTTATCACAATATCTGTCTCTGAGAATAATTTAAGGAAACAAAGCTTTTGTGCCAACCGAAGAAAAAGGCTTAAGTCCAACATCTTGACTAACTATTGACCGCATTTCCTAGTTTTCCTTTGTGTTCTGATGTGTTACAATAGAGCTTTGAATGTTAGATTTTACATTCCAAAAACATCCCTCAGAGTAAGTGTCCCTGTGGTAATTCTTCAGTATCTTCATGAAGAATAGACAAGAAGTTCAGATTCAGAGGGTGCCACATTGGTAATTTGGCTCAAACTGCTTGGGGAGAATAATCTCTCTCCTAAAACTGTCTCTTATACACATCTAGATGTGTATAAGAGACAGCTTCAAGCCTTTCTGGCAGCAATCTTACCCTGAGACACAATGCCTGGCCTCAGCTGCTCTCAATGACCCCCTCACACTTACATCTTTTGTGACTTCAAAATAGATACCACTCGGACAGTAGCCAAGTTCTGTTGATAGCCTTTCCCCTCTGACCACAGCTGTGTCAGCTTCTGTATGCTGAAGACACACTTTCCTGTGCAGTTGCTTTCCAGGAGCAGGGCATGCCTTAGACTTTCTTCCTCTTAGTGAATTTGCATCTTCTCAAGATGGAGCCTCTAATGGTGTGGTTTTGCCTTCTAGATACTCTTCACCTTTCAGTCAGCACAGAGGCTTCTCTATGAAACACCATTATCTTTACATTTAACTTCACTCAGGTCCTCAGAGCAAGAGCAGAAGGAACCAGATTCTTGTCCACAATGTCACAGGAATGGCCCCTAGCCCACTTCCTGAGAGTCCTTCTTCCCTCCGTAACCTTATGCGCTTATCTTACCTTCCACACTTCCACTAGAATGCCNGTTAACCTCTGCTTTCATCATTGAATGGATTTTCTAAACCAGTGTACCAAACACTTCCACATTCTTCCCACAAAACAGTTCCATTTGCCTAAAAGCCACATGGTCATGTTTATCACAGCAACTGCCCTACCTCTTGGTACCAGTTTCTACCTTAGTTTTGTTTCTTGTTGCTGTAGTAAAATACTGAATAAAAGCAACCAACTTAAGAGACAAAGAGGTTATTTGGCCTATCATTCCAGGTTACATCCGATCAAGGTGGCAGGAACTTGAAGCAGCTAGTCACATTACATCTGTGGTGAAGAACAAAGAGGAATGAGCTAATGTTTCCAAGTGAGTCTAGATTGTAGACAATCTAGACAGTTTACACTAACCATCACACAGCATGGTGGCAAGCACCTTTAATCCCAGCACTTGGGAATCAGAGGCAGGTGGATCTCAGTGAGTTCAAGGACAGCCAGGGCTACATAGAGAGCCCCTGTCTCAAAAACAAACCATCACAACTACCCTAGTTTCATTTCTGTTGTTGTAATTTAAAACAGTGTGTGTGTGTGTGTGTGTGTGTGTGTGTGTGTGTGTGTGCGTGTGCGTGTGTATAAACAGCTGTTAATCCCACCAGGAGAGAATAAGACCACTACCACCATTTTGAGCCCCATTTGAATCAAGCTGTATTAAATATTGGCCAGGAAGA
>LZPO01008018.1:23616-35566 GCA_001675575.1 Neotoma lepida
AAACAGCACCCCTAAATACCCAACCACTAAACAGTACCCCCTAGATACCCAACTACTAAACAGTACCCCTAGATACCCAACCACTAAACATCACCCCTAGATACCCTGCCACTAAAAAGCATCCCCTAAATAACACAACATGCAAAAGTGACAAAGAAAGTCTGGAGAGAATTTGTGTGTATATGCATATAAGCTTTTATACACACACACACACACACACACACACACACACATATATGAGAATTAATACATGAAAAATATAGATGTATTATGGTTGGCTGAAAAGGAAAGCACAACATATCACCAGTCAATACAGGAGGAAGGTCTATGATAACTTCAAAAGCTCATCTATTAGGGGATAGAGAAATTCTGAAATCTAAGTTTCAATCTCAAGAATGGAGAGATTTGTTTTGATTCTTTTTGTTTGTCTGTTTCTCGTTTTTGAGAAAGAGACAAAAAAAGATCATGAAGTTAGGTCTGGGGGAGGTGAAAAGAATCAGGGAGGAGACGGAGAAAGGAAAAAAAACATGATCAAAATATATTGTATGAAAAAAACTTTAAACAAAAAAATGCAGAATAAAAATCAATCTGAAGTAAGTGACTGGCAGCTAGGGAGATGGCTGAGCAGTTAAGAGCACTTGCTTCTCTTCCAGAGGACCTCAATTCAGTTCCCAACACCCACATGAGGTGGCTCACCACCTTGTGTAGCTCCAGGTCCAAAGCATCCAATGCTCTGTTCTCTGTAAGCTCTTGCACTCACATGCAGAGACACATGCTTCTATACATAATTAAAAATTATCAAAATGAATCTGTTTTTTTAAAGAAATAGTCCTTTGAACACATGGGTAAAAATGAAAAGCTTCTAGTAAGGCTGACCATAAAAGGATATAAATAACAATATCAGGAATAAGACAGAAAATATCTCTGTGGCCCTGCCAGCACTCAGAAGATCAAAAGGAAACACAAGGAACTCCCCCATGATTTGATAGTTAGGCTGAAATGGACCGGTTCCTCAGAAAGCTCAGCTACCTCAGCTCACCCCAGTGAAGCAGATCGTCCCAGCAGGCCAGCCAAGGAAAAGAATTTGAAAATTCAAAATTCCCAAAAAAGAAATCTCCTTCTTACAGATGGCTTAACTGGAGAATTCTATCAAATGTTTAAAAGAAAATTAGCACCAACTCCACACAGTCTGATCCAGAAAATAGAAGACAGAATGCTTTCTGATTTCTTTTACAAAGCTAGCATTCCCTGATCTCAAAACCAGACAAAAGCTAGAATATACATACACCAAGAAACTGTCCCTCAAGAACAGAATTGGATAGACAGTCAAAAACTATAGCAAACCGAACTGAGCAATTTCTACTACATATATTTACCATGGTCAGTTAATGTTTTCCAAAGATGTAAATACCTTCAATATTTGAAAATCATTCAAGGTAATCCAGAATATTAATAAGATAAAAGAGAAAAATCATGTCATTATACCAATGAATGCAGAAAAGGATTTGATAAAATGGAACATTCAACAACAAACATTCTAAGAAGACAGCTGTGGAGATGGTGTTGCCCCAAGAAAGAGCCCCCACAACAGAGCAGTCCATTGCTAATATCATATGTAATCCCAAAAAGACAGCACTGGAGGAGATGGCTCCCTCAAGAAAGAGCACTCACAGCAGCCCATTGCTAATGCTGTGCCTAACTGGAAACTAAATGGAAACTCCTAAGATCAAGAGGCCGGCAAAGACGCTGGCCATCATCACTCTGCAGCATAGTGTATGCTGGAGGTTCTAGTGAATCTAATGAGGTTAAAATGGAAATAAAAGCCTGACAGGTTGGAAAAAAAAAAACACCCATCCCTACATATACATGGCATAAATGTCAGTGGACAAAATCACAAGGAATCCACTAAAGAGAAAGAAAACCACCCAGAAAGAAGAAGTTCAGCCAGGACATGTGACATACCAGTAATAAAGAGGAGGAGGCTGTGAAGTTGAGAGGGAGTGTAGGGAGGAACATGGAAGAGTTGGAGGGGGGAGAGGGAGGGGTGGGATGCAAATGCAGTTTTCATGCATGAAATTCTCAAACAATTAAAAAATATAAGAAAGATGTTAAAGTTTGTTGTAGTTTTGTCAGTAATAGACACTGAAATTAAACATGGTAACATTCATAATCACTCAAAAAAACAATAAAAAAACCACCAATATAAGTAAGTCTCATACAACATATATAGAAAGAGTGCACTGAAAAATGCAGAATGTTTCTGGAAGAAGTCAGAGTCCAAACAGGAGAAGCATACCGTGTTCATGGATAGAAGACGGCGCAGTGAGTTGTCAGCTTAGGAATGACTGGTGTAGTCTGCCTCCCAGATGAGTGTTGTGTATTTCCTACCACAGTCACTAGTGTGTGTGTGTGTGTGTGTGTGTGTGAGAGAGAGAGAGAGAGAGAGACAGAGACAGAGACAGAGACAGAGACAGAGAAACAGAGAGAGAGAAACAGTGAGACAGAGAGATGGAGATGGAGCATGCTTGTAATAATGCCAATGCTAAGGGGGCAGAAGCAGAAGGAACATGAATTAGTGAGACCTGTATCAAAACAGATATTTTTGTAGCTCTAGAAGCACAGTCCACCTTATTGGAAAATGCGTAAGCAAAGATTCAGGCACTAAAGTGGCTACAATGATGTTTATAAAGAGTGAAGTGGGAAGAATCGGCTGACTGCAGTTGACATTTCAAAACTTTGTGTTCAAGACAGTAACAGAGGGCCCCACCGAGCAAAGAGCCCAAGAAAAGACATACAAATGGACCGTGCTGTTGGAGGGGGTATATTGCACAAATCCTAAATGGTCTAATAATAAAAACCCAGAGCCAGATATTGGGGTAAATGCTGAAAGATCGGAGAGACAAAGGAACAAGCCACAGCGACTTCTCACCTCACCAACTCCATGAATCTTCTGACTGAATGCCTCTGAGTCCTCAGCTGAAAGAGCCTAGTTCCTGTCTTCTCATGCCTTATATGCCTTTCCCCACCCAGCCATTTCATTTCCTATCTTAACTTCCCTAGTGCTGGGATTAATGGCATGTGTGCTTCCCAAATACTAGGGTTAAAGGTGTGTGCCTGATTCTGTTTCTCTCCTAGACTGAGTCAATCTCATGTAGCCCAGTGTGGCCTCGAATTAATAGATATCCAGACAGATTTCTGCCTCCCGAGTGCTAGGATTAAAGGTGTGTACCAGGTACTGCCTGACCTCTATGTTTAATCTAGTGGCTGGCTCTGTCCTCTGATCTTCAGACAAATTTTATTAGAGTACAAAATATCACCACAGGGGTAAATCAAAAGAAATTATGAACACACAAGTCCCCATGCTGAGGTAAATACTTTGTAGTTTCACTGCATTGGTCAATTTCTCAGGTTTGGTTACAGGATCCTGCCATGGAAGAAAACTGGTTAGACACACTACTTACCTGTATTATCCTTCGCATAACCATGGGACTCAAGGTATCCTAAATTTAAAGTAGTAAGTGTAATATTTAAAAGACAGGAAGATTCTATTCATGCCACAAAAGTGGCCATGGGTGGGCACTTAGTATTTAAACTTTTATTTTTGACAGTTTCATCTTGAACCTGGGGCCTGTGATCATGATAATCGCTATTACCCTTTTTAATCCTCCCCACTTCGGCAAGTCCCCTTCTTACCAACTGATGCCTGCCCTACCCTCATGTCTCTCTTGTCCATCCTTCCTTCCTTCTTTCTTTGCTTGCTTCCTTGCTTCCTTCCTTGCTTCCTTCTTGTCTTTTTTGTTCTTTTTAAACTTCAGGCTCTGCTCAGGCAGTCTCCCTGCTGTATGTTCATGACGGCAACATCCGTGTCATATTAGATTGAGTTTGCAATACCAATAGCAAACTCATTAGATGGAATTAATTGTCTTCATTAAGAAACAAATTTGGAGTCTGGTTATGTTTTAGCTTTGCAGAATGTATTGTAACAAATGTCCTGTGTGTCTGCATATATGCTCACATTATATTACATGCATTGTGTATGCCCTTTGCAAAATACATAGAAGTTATCCCCTAAATAGCAGGTTGCTATGCAGCCTCAGGTATGGATGGATGGCTATTTCCCACTAAAATATTCCATGGATGTCATATAAAATACTTGATTTCAGATTTGAGATTAGAAAAATTATTTGAATACATGTTTGGAGAACCCATGCCTGCCAATCGTAAGAAACACCTAAGCCACTTGTATTACTGTATTAGCTATAGCAGTGTCCGGTGTTTAGACGGATATGCTAACTCAAATCCTGTCAGTACTGGATTCATCCATTTCTCAGGAGTTGGGTCAGAAGTTTTACAGTTGGAGAACTTTATAGAATGTGACTTATCCCCCTGGAAGAGGACTTAAAGGCTTCATAAATTTATTCTGTACAGCATAAGTAGGTAAGCTCACCTACACAGTGATGCAATGTTTTATGCAAAAGCACTTGCCATAAGATGAATTCTGTTAGCCACACACTCTATGCTTCCTATAAATACCAAGCCATCACTGAATGCTGGCGCGTGCTCATGCGTGTGTGCGTGTGCGTGTGCGTGTGTGTGTGTGTGTGTGTGTGTGTGTGTGTGTGTGTGTGTGTGTAGTATATTTTCCAGGGAATGTAGCCAGTAGAATCTCCATTAAGGAGACTGTGTGCTTCAGTTTTAGTAGACCTCCAGGCTTGACTCTAGTTCCACCAGGACATCATGGGCAAAAACTTCCCAGATCCTATGACCTCATGACCTCATGACCTCATGATGACAGAACACTTACTTGTATAATCTTAAGAATGACCATACTGTGGCATGTTATTATCACTCATAATGTAGCAAAACTTCTTGTCGTCAAGTGTGCCCAGTGGACAAGATGTTTGCTGGTGGCTGTGAAGAGTAAGCTGGTCAACAAACAGGCAGGCACTGCTTAGGTACATGGTAGCAATCTTATCATAGAGGTTAGAATAGGACAGCATGGTATAAGCCAAGGAGAGGAACAAGAAAGAAAATAAACGTGTTCACAAAAAATCAGTGTAGTCTTGTTTATGCGTGCGTGTGTGTGTGTGTGTGTGTGTGTGTCTGTGTGTGTGTGTGTTTCACTTCGAATCATTAGATTCTCATGCAGAAAACAGACTGGTAAAACAGACTAGAACCATATAATAAAGAGACCTATACTCCAGAGTCCCAGGGGTTCTGTGTAAATGACATTCCCACTTAACTGTGGAGTTGGCATAAACTCAGATGAGAATGTAGAAGGCAGAAATGAATTTCTGGTCTTTTAGTTATATTTTATTATTTTATTATTATTTTAGTTATAATAATAAGTAGTAGTACTTTTTACCAGTATGAATTACTAAGTATAAAAAGTGGGAATTAAAGAGACAAATGCAGGGGCTTTAGCCACTGTCAGATGGCAGGGACCATCCTGGGAAGGGGGACATCCTGGTCATACCAAGCTATCCACCTTAATAGTGTGCAGAAGATGGAATGAAGAGCTATTTGTAAAGGAAATAAGAGCCCAGAGATGTTTTCAAGTAAAAGAGTCTTAGCTTTTCCCCTAAAGCTACTGAGAACAAGTGAAATTGGAAATGGTGCTGGGAACTTGAAGACCAGGAAAAGTATTTCTGACAGTTCCAGGGTGTACTGTGATGTGATGTCATCAAGAGGTGAGTCGGGAAACTCTTAGCAAACAGGGCTGATCTGAAACCTCAGCATGAGGTGGTGGCCTCAGAAGACCCCCCTCCTGACAGCAAGACAAGGGCTGGCCTGTCCCTGCTGTTACAGGCAGGAATGTGGAAGCATTCCAGTGCCGGTCAGATGCTGCTGTGGTCAGCCTGAGGTTCAGGACCTGAAACAAGCTGAGAGAAGCAGTGATCTCAGAGCTCTAGAGGAGCTGAGGGATATGAGGAGCGATGGGGGCAAGTTCCGAGAGAGTGCGAAGATGCCATAGGCGGTTAGAGATGAGGGCTGGTGTTGGAGTCCTGCCAAGTGTCTGCACCAGGAACATGTGAAGCTAGGAAGAGGGATGTTGGGAGAGGGGAGTGTGGACACAATCTTCACAAAAATGTCCCTGCTATCTGGAAGGGCGCTGGAAGGGAATCTGGGAAGGAAGCCCAAAGCAGCACCTATTTCTCAGACACTGGAGGTTATTCCAGGAGAAGGTGAGCTCAACTGCCATTCATTATCTAAAAATAGGTTGAAGATGTGACAGCCAAGGCTGTCCTATGGGCTGGTCAGAGGCTGAGTCAGCACAGAAGACTTTCTGTCTAACTTTTGGACAATCTGCAAAGACGTTCCCATGCATTCTGTCACAGACTTAGCAACACGGGACAGTGCCTGCCACCATTCTGAAAAATTTAAACTGGAAGTTGGGGACATTGAAGGGGATCATCAAAGACCCAGATGTTCGTAAAGATGAGGTGGCCTGTCATGTGTGGTGTCACTGGGCTGACCTCCCTAACATAGGAAGAATAGAGAAGCTAGGATTCTAGCCCAGACCAGTTTACCNCCACACTGTGGAGTTATGGGTTGAGTGATCCTTTATCATGCCCAGGGGGGCATCTATCTATCTATAATCTATCTATCTATCTATCTATCTATCTATCTATCTATCTATCTATCTATCTATATCTATATCTATATATCTATATATATATATAGATATATAGATATATATATCTCCAGTTTCTGATGAGGGTCTCATCGGTCATGAGCAGCCCTGCTGAGAAAGGCCTCTCTAGAGTAGATGAAGCTGCTGATAGTTANCACTGGCTGTCCAGTGAAAAGTCTTGTGATCCTCAACTCACATTGTAGTGCAGTTATACCTGTTCTGGCCATGGACAACCAGGCAACCAGCTTCACTCTGACATGTAATGTGATCTTTGAAACCTGAAGGTGCCCCTTGCAGGGGCCTTTAAAGACCCAAATGAATCAGGTGGTTTATTTAAAGGAGTCTTCACAGTCACCTTTCATCCTTAACTAATTTTGCTCCATTTGTCTCACTGCAGGTCATGTATGAAATCGGTGGGGCGGTTGAGAGAAATAGAGACTGCCTTTCACAGAACCTCCTGTTTGTGATGAAAAGTAAGTCGATTTTCTCCCCACACTTACTTCTTGATCTTGAGATGATTTCCTGTAAAATGTGCTACCACCTCAGAGGCAGTGGGAACATCATTTACTCTCCAGNGTTCAGGATAATGAGGATGCTGCCACACTGTACATGGATTCCAACCTAATTTGGAGTTCAGTAGAAACCCAAATTTGACTAAATTTTTAGCAGACGGGCAAGTAAAACACCTTTCCTGTGTCAGTGTGTGAAAATGAAAGAGCATGTCTGTGGAGACTAACGAAGATGAACNTGGCTCCCGAACTCTAGACCAAAGCAGGGTGAATTCCATTACTAAAGATGACTGCAGGTTACAACTAGAGTGGTATTTTATTTTTATGTACTTTCAGTTATGAAGTATTAATGCCCACTAAGTAGAAAACTGATCAATGTGTATATGTATAAATACACATATATATGTATATACATATATGCATATATATAGGCTCCTATTTAGTAGGTATTAATATTTTATAGACATGTGTCAACTATAATTCTGTACAATATGTAACACTATATTCTAATATGTATACCATAATTATACATGTGTGATTCTGTCTGTTCTAGTAATCACTTTCTTAGGAGAGTTCTGGTGATTCATGTTTTTCTGGTAGCCTCTTAAAGGGAGGCTTACNTCCCCTGCTGAGGCAGAGCCATCTGTCTTTCCTGGAAGGACAATTCAGGCTTCGTGAAGTGGGCAGACGCTTTGAACTGGAGGTCAGACACCTGCGTCACTGTTGACTCAGGGTATCTCTGCCCACGTCACAGCCTCATAGTCATGATGTGCTGTTTACACAGGGCCTCTCTCTGAGGGCCTCTCAGTCACACAGCTATTGTGAGTTCTCTCATTTGAGACACTGCAGGGGAACAGGATGGGGATGAAGTCACGAAGAAGAGGAGGCTTGACGCGCTCATCCTCTCTTACCTGCTAGGAAGTGCAGGCCTCTCTTGCAGTTATTTCACCTTTCACTGATAATGCACTTCCCTTTTGGTCTCTGTCTGAAGGTCTGATACACAGAGTGCATCTTAGACATCATCACAATGCTTTGTTTCATTTAGGTATTTCATTAGGTTTGTACATAGTTAGAATGAGGAAATGATAACTGGGAATGTCTTAATCTTGCTTATCTTATAGAGTGCCTAGATTTTAAACTTTTTCTGTTGTTTACACTCGTTAACAAGTTAATTTGATTCCAAGAAAACGTGGATGACTGTGGCTTAGTTCTCAGCAGGAGGACTGAATTTACAATATGCTCTGCTGTATTTGTGATTCATACATGAGGTGGTGGATGTTCTCTGTGGAGAGCACAGAAGGCGTGTCAGGCTTTGGGAACCACAGGGTCGAGTAGCAGTTAATCAGCTCTGCTGGCACAACAGGACAGTAGCTATAGACCATGCAAAGATAACACAGCATTGCGTAGGTAGCAATACATGTACAGGCACACATGGTGGCTACACTTGGCCTACAAACTGTAGTTACGTATTTCATCGTGTGGGCAAAAGAAGCCCGGCTGTGATAGTATTATATGAATCTGCAGAATGTCAGGATGCCATGGAAAATAATCATAAGGACGTATAGCTGATAAACAATGACCTCCAGTACAATCTTCTGTGCAGTAGGAAACCCAGTTGAGGAAGTTAGAGGTTTAACTTTGGGGAAGGTGGAGGGATCTGCTTTTGAGGAAGACAGTGGTCTACCTTTGAGTAAGGTAAGGGGGGTTCTACCCATCTGAGCCTAAGAGTACACGTAAATAAAACCAGCTCTTCCCAGAGATTCACCCACCCAGCTCTAAGAGGTACAAGGCAAGCAGGNTGCCTGTACATCTGCTTTCTGCTGGAGCTCACACAGCCATGGCCAGGGCATTGACAGATGTCCCATGAGGCCCTCAGCTGTGACAGAAAGATACCAATCCCTGCTCTTATTCATGCAGTCTGACCATGTGACTTAGAGACAAGACAGAAATGGGGCAAAAATATATGTTGTGGCCCATATTAATGTGTAGTGTTTTAAATTTATTTAAGGCATTTTACCCCTATTAGAAGAATAATATTTTTTATTATTTATATATGGGTCCTNTCACACACACACACACACACACACTTTAAATATATATGATAATTATTCAGTTATATATAATTGTTCAATTTATATATCTTTAAATGGGTGGTACTTTATGCCTATTGTTTACATTATTATCTTGAGGTAGTTAAAAAAAAAACTTTTAAATCTTAAAGCTTTTAAGAAATTAGAATTCCCAAATGCTCTTTCTACAGNTGAAGATTTTGTTTCTGTCTTCACCTCTCCTTCTATCTCTTCTTGTGTCTTCTGAAACACTTTCCTCTCCATGTCTAAAGACCTCAGTGCACTTCCTGGACATCAGGAAATCATCTTCCATGGACTGAGTGAATTATCAGAAGTTTGCTCACTGATGCCACAGCCACAGTGGACAGAACCCGTACACACCTTTGTCATTTTACCACGTTCTCCCAATCAGGGGTCGTTTCTTCTTCCTCACTTTTACTCTGAGGCAATGCTCCGACTTCTCAGTACCCCTCAACAGTGTTTAGAAATTGAAAGGCTGCTGGTTTTGAGCAAGAGCTCAGAGTCAGNTGGTGTTTCCTTGTATTAGAAGCTGGAACCTCACAGAAATGCAGGATGCTTCATGCACTGAGTTCCAGGAGGTGATGGTCTGGCTTATCATGGGTGGTATCCAGGATAAGGCATCTTTGGTTTCTCCTGGCTACTTTTTCTTTGTTGTTGGTTAGTAATCTTTGAGAAAGCCCTATGAGAACGTGGAAGCATTCTGTCCCATCTAAATTCTACCCAATGATTTTGCGTGGAGGAATCATTCTTGCCTAAGTCAAGGTTTTCTCTAAGAGCTGTGAGGCCAGGATTTCCCATCTGCCGAAGCATTCTACTCTAACTGCCTTGTCTCCATTGTGTTAATTAGCCCTTTGTTAACAGGATGAGGCTTGGCCATCAGATCCCAGTCCTGGCAACACCAACCTCTTTTTGACAGGTTCACTGACTCTCAGTGCTTGCTGACAACTGGCCTTCCCAAGACTCTCCAGGGATCACCATCCTTATTGCCAGTGTTGAATCAGCAATTAGTTCTGCTGAAGAATTGGCAGTGAGAAATGCCAAGGCCAGGGGCTGGGTGAGCTCTTATTACTGTAGTAGTATTTTAGTTAGGCATGTTCAGAACTCAGAAAGTCTCATATATACNTATAGATGGTGTACATATGTGTATATATGTACTAAAGGTAACAAATTCATCTTGAAACCTGTCATTTTAACCCCATATCCCAGCATTCCCTTGACTATTTTTTCCACAGTCTCATCTCTCGTCTCTGATAGTGCTGTCTTCCTGCTTGTTCACTACTGTAGTGAATTTTCACTGAAGATATTACAAACACACACACATACACTATATATATGCACCATATATGTGTGGTTTGCTNTTTTGTGTGTGNAAAAGGAAGAAACCACCCTGCTTTGCCGTTGAATATTGCGAAGTGTCTGTTGGGCTAAACATGATCCTAAGTAGTTAGGTAAATTATTTCAAATTTTAATTTTGCANTAACCTTCAAGATATGGGTACTGTCATTTTTGTTGTGTTTTTGAAAGGCCAATTGAGCTCAGAAAGTATCTACATATACACACCAGTATCGGAAGGCTCCTCCCAGACTCGTAGCCAACACAGGCGTTATTGTTTCTATGTCATTCGGAAGGGTCATAGTCCAAAACCTGCNTGCTGGAGGTCTGGCCCTGCCTTGAGTAGCTGGGCAAGCTCTCATGACCCTAGACTGTTAGATTTGAGTAGTCTGGTGTCAGAACGGATCACTTCACCTCNGCAGCTGAACTCAGAGGGGCTTTTTTGCTACTTTAACCTAGTGACAGACACAACCAAATGAGGTAGAGTCACCACAAGTGTTTAAATACTTCTCTCAACAGGGTCAGCATGGCAACATGTCTTCTAGAGGGGGTAGTTATTTTCTTGCAGTGGGGAAATGCTGCCAAAAACTGATGTTTTTATGACTGTGTCANGTACACAAAAGCCTGTCAGGTCTGAGCTGGTAAGATTCAGTGCTGACAACCCAGACAGAAGGAAGTGTACTCCTCAGAGAGCCGTGAGCCAAGAGCTCAGGTTGGGAAGCTGTGATCAAGACTCAAGCCAGGGGCAAGGAGAGCCACCATCTGTCAGGAGAAATGCATGCTGGTGGAAGTAACACGGAGTCCAGGAAAAAGTAGTCCTCACTGTCCACTGTATCAACGACTTTGTCCACACAGAACGGGGGAGGGGCANTTCCATGGAGAGCAAGTCTAANGTTCNGCAGTGATTTTAATGCCACTTACAATGTTCATCTATTTATCTCNTAGCCAGTGAAAATGTTGTGATCAGTCATTTGTTCCAGTCAAAACTGTCACAAACGGGNTCGCTCATATCTTCCTACCCATCATTTAAATTCCGAGGACACAAATCCACNATACTCAGCAAGAGAATTGCCTCTTCAATGATTGGTACAAACAAGAATTACCTAGAACTTAGCAAGGTAGGAGTTACATTGTTCTTACTTTTGCTGTATTTAAGTTTCCTTAGTACAATCTCTTCTCTNGTAAAAGCACTATCTGAATACAATAGAAAGATACACATTCTAACATAAGGAATTAAAGGGAAAGATGCTGGCCTGGTTGCCTTTCTGTTGCTGTGACAAACACCATGACCACAAACAATTTAGGGGAGAAAGGGCTTATTTCATCTCACTTCCAAGTCTCAGTCCATCCCTGAGGGATGTCAGGGCGGGAACTCAAGGCAGGCA
>LZPO01008018.1:61363-74701 GCA_001675575.1 Neotoma lepida
CCTTTATCAGTAAACTTGTAGGAATTGGTTCTCTCCTTCCTCTATGTGGGTCCAGAGGATCAAACTCAGGTCTTCAGGCTCGGCCTCAAGTGCCTTTACCCTCTGAGGCAGCTAGCCTGTTCCTTCATTCATTTCTAGAATGAGTCAAATGTTGTTGATCACACAACCAAGATAAAGGAGTGAGACCAGCTTCAACTCAGAGNTTAAGAACGTCGTCATGGAAACTGATGGCAGATGGTCCAAAGCTGTTTACTGTGTGCATAAGGGCATTTCCTATCCCAGCATCTGAAATATAACAGCCTTATTCTTCACTATTCAACTCCAATGTGTGCAGTGTGAGAGGCCCTGGGTTTGATTCCATGATGTCCATGAAAACATGGGATAGAGTTAAAGTTGTGTGTCCAAGCAGCTTGTCCTGCCAAGGGCTTTGGAACAAGATTCAGTGGGCATAACAATGGCCAGAATGAACATGGCTGTGTGTAGCTCATGGCCAGTCATACACGTCATCTTCTCATGCCACACTTGTGTGCAGACTACCGGTCAGTACCTGGACAAAAGCGCCTGTAGAAGAGATCATGACAGTCCCCATGGTACACACTGAAGGGAGCTGCAGAACATTCTGGCCCAGTGCAAGCCTTCTGTGATTCCACAGGTATCTTCCAACCCCCTGAGCTTCTGACAGCAGTGTGTGAGTGAAGCCAAACCTCATCCCAGATGTTGTTTCATTTAACAGATAAATGCCTAACCCATGTGACCAGGTGGACACTTAGTGATGAGAGCAATCCCTGCCACAAGGGGGTGGGGAAAGTCAATGGCTTTGATCTCTCTTGGAATTTGAGGGAAATGCGTGGAGGTATGGAGTGTGGTGCTTGCCTTTCTCTGCCTCATTAATAGTCCACATTTATACATTACACTTTCCATTGGTTGTCTCTATCCTTCCAAGCGGAAAGGTGTAAGATCTTTCTTCTGCCTACCTCCCTGCTGAGCAGGATCTACATTTAGTGAAGGACCCCACCACTGGATGCAGTGGGTGGTTCTGGCAGAACCTGACTCTTGATGTTAGGTCACCTTTCTAAATGTACCCTGGGATTGTGAAGACCCATGGGAGGACCCAGGGTGACTTGCAACCACCCGAGAGTGTTCTTGGACATTACAACCACTTGTCAATCTTCCTCAATCCCTTCCTCTCTTCTTCTCTGCTCCTTTGCAAGTCCAGGGAATCATGCAGAGGGCAGAGAAGCTTCTACCTGTGCCAGGCTCCCAGGCCACACCACACACCCTGTGGCTGTGGGCAGTATCAGAACCTGGCTCTTCTCTCACAAATGACCCCTTCTCCAGGAGGGTCTTATACCAAAGCACCTACAGGCAGGGCCTGTGTCTGGGGAGCCTGTTCACACATTCCATGGCCTCTGCTTGAACCCTACTCGAAGCTGCTCATGAGCCAGGAAGTGCATTGTAAAGAGATCCACAGGAAGAAAACAATGTATCTGCTTCTACCTNAGGANGCCACTTGCTTCTNAGAGAAGGAGGAGGATTACCACCTTCCGGACAGATTTCCTTCCTCTTCCTTGATAGAGCCCTGCACTCTCCAGGGTGAGCTTGGGTAGGACTCAGGTGGATCCCAATCAAGGTAAAAGTGAACTCATAACCAAACACTCCAGGAGTCTCACAGGCAGTGGGAACTTTATTTCTGCTGCTCTTCCTGTAAATATGAGAAGGCATGTAGGGCCCCGGGATGAGAGGAGACCCAGAACTTCTGTCACTGGCTGCAAAATGAGGCCACAGGAAGCATGGGGTGAAAGGGGAGCCACAAGAGAACTGATTCATCTGGATGCAGAAAGCCCTGTGTGGGTGTCAGGATGCAGTGAGCACACCAGGCTGAGCTAGAGTGTGGCAGGCGGGGTCAACCTCTCCAAAGTGAAGGGAGGGAGAGGCTGAACATGCACACTCCGTGTGAGAGACATTTCCACAACCTGACCTGCGTTTTCACATCCTTGGCATTGCACGAAAATAACTGATGCCAGCCCGACCCTCGATTTGTCCCCCACTCCCCATGTGGTGATATTCAAGCCCACTTGTGCTCCCTCCCATCCTCCTCTTCGGTGTTTTCATGGTTCACAGCAGGTCTGTTGCTAGGCAGCTGTGCTCAGCCCCGAGACTGCTGGAAGGGAGCTAGAAAATCTCCCTCCACACCTGTGCAGTGTTTACTGNGAGCAAGAACATGGGAGCAAAGCCAACATCCAGGGAAGTCTGCAGAGAGAGCCAAATGCAGCCTTCNTAAACCAGAACCAGACAGCCACAGCCACATTGGGACACCTATGGTGTGTGAAGTGGCCATGCTGTGACCTTGGAGAAGTCCTCNAGGGAATGGATTCTAGCACTTCTAAAACGCAGATACAGAAAAATGAGTGGAATGTAGGCATTGAGGGCTTCCAGGAATGTCAGATATCTGTAAGCTGATTTTCCTTGCCTTTGCAGAATAGAACAGCCCAAACTTTCACCTCTGTGTATCCCGCAGGCTTTTGAGCTTTATTTGTATAAGGGCCATGTGGAGCTTCATCCTCCACCTTCCCCAGCTTGTCCTTAACCCTCCGCTCCCCAGATCCCACAGCCAGTTCTCCACAGTGACATGATCTAACGGCTANGGTGTTCAGCACTGCAGATCATGGTCCTGATTCTGCCTTGCTGTATTTTCCCTGTGGCATCAGTTATGCTGTGTGGCTGTGATAACCACTGAGACAAAAAGCAACTTGGGGAGGAAGGGGTTTATTTCAGNTTACAGTTACATATCGTAGTCCACCATTGGAGGAAGTCAGGTTGGGAAGCCGGAAGCAGGAACTGATGCAGAGGCCATGGGAGATCATGGCTTAATAAACCTCAGGACCACCTACCCAGTGATAGCACAGTCCACATTGGGCAGATCCCTCCCACATCAACCACTAATTTGAAAAATGTTCCACACACTTGCCTACAGGGAACCAGTTGAGGNATCCTTTTCTCAGGAGACCATAACTTGTGTCAAGTTGACAAACAGCTAAGCAGCACACTTTCTTCNCCCTTCCTTGTGGTGCCTGTCTGCCAGCCTTCCAGTAAGTTCTAAGGACAGACTTTCTTCTCTTCCTGGTCTTCTCTTTCTTTCCTTTATCATGGCTGTTCCTGGGGTAGGGGTGAAAAAGGAACTGTTGTTTCCCAAATATTATTTCCTGGTTTATAATGACCATGAAGTGATGCATTTCATAAGCTCTTGAAATAAAAAAAAACCACAAAACCTTCTTTTCTGAAACATAATCTTCATCCAGGAAAGTCATGCTTTACAGTTGAGTACAGAGGCCATGGAAAGCAGATCACTACCCCACCACAATGCTGATCTAGACGTTTCCTGGCAGGATAGCTTGCTCGTAATAGATGCTCAATAAATATTTATTGAGATAATTAAAATTTTAAGGGGTTTCAGGAGCCAAAAACTCAGAACTTTCACTTTTACAACAGAACTTTCTTTGAGAGTAAGAGGAAAAGTCAATATTCAACAAACAGAAACAAATTCACGGGAACTCTTGGGGGTTAGAAAAGATAGCTTAATTTACTTAGCTTGTGTTTTCCTAAGCAAACAATTCTGCTGCTTCCTCATTTCCTTTGAAAGTTGTTATTTTAAAACCTCTGCGTTAATCCCAGTAAAAACACAAATCCCCAACTCTATGAAAGAGGATGTCAGAGTTGTCCTTTAAACTAAAAGGAGCATTGACCTGCATGAGGGAAGTGCTTGCCTGTGTCCTCACTTCCTGGGGTCCTTCCTGGGACCTCACACGTTATTTGCTNTTCTCTGTGTCATTCATTTTGACCTGTCCCTCTTAAAACACAGAGACCTCACAGTGACCCTAGTGTGGTGTGGCCTTTTCACTTGGGATTCTGCATGGCATTGGGTTTCTGTTGGTTTTATTCCATCACACTCACGCTGCTGAGAGCTGAAGAGAGATTTCTGCTCAGTTCCTTGACATGGAGATGGCTCAAAGTACCCACGTAAGAGATGTTGTTCTCAGGACCCGTGAAACCCACTCTTATTANAGATGGGCAAAGTAGGAAGTGCGTATCCAGAAGGAAAAAAGGTAGGGTAGACAGAGGGCAGACAGAGATGCTTTGTACAAGAAAGGAGGGATGTGTGGAGCCTCCAACACATCTTCACATGTGAGACTCACGGGGGCACTGAATACGGAACACTGTAGCAGAAGTGACTCAGTTTACAAAATGCCCATTCCTGCCCTGCTCCATCTTCAGAAGGTCATGGCAATGGAGGAACCAGCCATAACCACCAGGCGACAGGGAGGTGAGGGACATTCCCAGACAACTGTCTGTGCCTCTGGCCACACCCCACCTAAAACTTCTCTTCTGCTCTCAGTTCACAGTCTCCATGATGCTTTCCTGTGACCCTCAGTTGCACAGTCTCACCAATGCTTTCCTGTGACCCTCAGTTGCACAGTCTCACCAATGCTTTNCTGTGACCCTCAGTTGCACAGTCTCACCAATGCTTTCCTGTGACNCTCAGTTGCACAGTCTCACCAATGCTTTCCTGTGACCCTGTCTCATCCACTGAACTGATTGGACTTCCCAGTATCCCCCATCTCCTCCTACGTCACCACCACGTGCCAGTTTCTTGGCCTTATCTTTGCTCAAATCCCACTCCGTCACAGTCTGCTGATGTTTGCAGAGTCAGATGTGGTGGCTCCTTTTGCATGGACCTTGCTCATAGGCTCCGTCAAAACCAAGTCCTACTGGTCACCTGCAGGCCACTCTATCCTTACCTGCTGTGTCCACCTTTTAAATTCCTCTCAGTGAGCCTGACTTGTTGTCTCCTTTCTTACAGCCACTTTGGCCTCCCCCATATTCCTGGAGGAGGGCTATAGATGTCCACCCTCTTCTTCCATTTGTAATTGTTCATAGATTAATTGAGCCTGAATGAGGGGGCTTGGGACCACAATTCTAGATACAAGGTAAAGTCACCATAGCCCCACTATCCCAGACCAGGGAGATGAGAAGAGCAGGCTAGCCAGGAAGTTGTCTCTTATTTAAAGCAGGTTGACTTCCAATAGAGAGGACATGGGAGCTTCCACATAGGGCCTACAGGAGATGGAGGTGACCTACCTGGGAGCCACGGTGTAGAGGTGTGGATGCTAGTCCTGTTTGATAGCACCTGTGCTCTGGACCAATGAGGACCAATGATAGCTGTAGGTGCACTGCCTGCCTCATGTCCAACTCAGTGGATACATGTGATCATGCCTTTTATTCAAGAGACACTATCACAGGTGACACTCAAGGTATACAGTGTCCAACTTTTTAAATCACAAGAGAGCAGTCCTCACCATACTGTCTCAGATGACGTCTTTGTCTTTTCTGCTGAACTGTCAGGATTATTCAATTCTGAGTGTCAGAAGAACAATGGAAAAAGAGAGGNGCAGCAAATGCAGGATTGTTCATTCTGACTTGTTAATACTAAGTTCAGACATTTGAATTATATCAATTGCATTCTTGGTTACAATGAGCCAAGTTCCAAAATGCAATGAGGTGATTATCAGTGGGACTAAAGAGATAATTTGAGTTATCTCATTTCACTGTGTCGACCTGGACTTTCCTGGCAGCATCAACTGATGGACATTTAATACAGATGCTGCTTTGCTGGCAAAGGGGCCCCTGTCACCCAGAGGTCAGCAGACCAAGGACCCTTCTTCCAGCTCAGTCTCATGACAGGTGCTGTTGAGCTTCTGTGGCCTATGGTCTCTCTTTGCTGCTCTGGGNTTGTCTGGGTCTGACTTCTAGGTCTCAGCTGCCCTTTNGCAATGTCAGGGGAGAGGCTAGCCCCGGAGTCAGGTGACTCTGGTTTCCCTCCATCTCAACTATCATCATCACCACTTCTCTATAACTCTTTGCTGGGGCTGTACACTAGGTGGCTTGCAGAAGCAGAACTTCCTTCTCAAGTATCCCAGGCTACGCATCCAACAAGGAGGTGTCGGCTCGGTCATGCTACCCTGAAACTGAGTGGGCTAAGGGAGTGAAAAGCTTATTGTAGTAGATGTCAATTTTTCTGCAGCATGTTTTAGATGGAACACTGACGTATTGTACAAAAATTAACTAAAAATATATGATTTGAATTTCTGTATTTAACTCCCATGAGCTTGCAGAGCCTTTCAACATGAGAATCATGAAGGCTGAATGCAATAAGATGCAAGCATAGGGCTCTTGGGGCATTTCTTCTGTTACTCCCCTACTCTCCCCACCCTCCCTTCCTTCAGTGCCCTTTTACTTATGTGTCTAATTAAATAGAGTCAGTACAAAATATGTAGACGTTTTAATGGCCAATATAATTTTGAAATGTTTGAAAAAGCTATAGGAAACCACCCCATCGCTGTGAATCTCAAATAGCGAGTGGAACTCAGACATTCAGAGATGATTTCTAAAAATAGAAATGTCCGGTGGGAATTTAAACACTCAATACCTTATCTATGGGGAGGAGACTGGTCTAGCTCCCTTGAAATAAGAATTGCCACTTTTTAAATATTTCTTTACTGCAAACTAAATTTATCCTCAAGTGGTAATTTAAAAGATGCTTGGATTTCTTAAAAGGTGGTTTCTTTTTACAAGGCCAAGTAAGACGTTTAAATGGCAACTGATATAGATCAGTGTTATTCTCTTCCAATTTTGTCTGAATAAATGGTTTGTGTCATTGTGTGCCAGTGCCCCATATAAACTGAAAAACAATATAGCTGACTTATTTTAAGGATAATTTTCTCTGTAGAAGATAAGGGTTTCACCCTTGGCTGGGATGTGCCTCATGGATAAGATATTTGGGGGTTTCCAGATCAGATAAAAGAATCTAAGACATGGTGTGATCAGTCTGACCATCTGTTGACAATCATTTATTCTTGTGCTTGTTCCCCGACAGATACGAGCCACTGGCTTCTGTTCTTCTGGGCGAGAAGAAGGGTCAGTCTGCTGAGGAGAGATGTCGGCTTGTTCTCCAGCAGTGTAAATTACAAGGCTGGCAGGTTGGTGGCCTACAGACTACGAAAACAGAAGGCTAGGGTTTTAAAGACTGTGTGAGTCATGGCGGTAGCCATCAGCCTTCTTGGCAAAAACAAACTCCCTTGATATGTTTGGCAAGGCCCAGCACTCAGTGTGTTTGCTGGAAACGTCATTCTGTACGATTTATGGGTTTTAGCACCATGGAGGCTGCATGAGAGGCAAGGGGCAACCTGCTTTTCCAGCCACACAGAGAAGTGACTGAGCTCAGGTCAGTTTGCTGGATTTATACCTGTTCACTGACACTTTGTAGCCATATTAGTCACATGTTCAGCTCTGTGACAATGTACCCGAGGATAAAGAGAAAANGTTTCCTTGAGCTCACAGCTTCTGCCCANAGTCCATTGGTGCCATTGCGTTTGGGCTCGTGGCAAACTGAACATCACACCACAGTGTACATACATGAACAGGGANNTTCAGATCATGGCATGGAGGAAAGAGACNGGAAGAGGAGAGGGAGAAAAGGGAGGGGAAGCACAGCTGTGCACCTGATGACATTAGGGAGGAAGAGGAAAGGGAAGGAGAGGAGAGGAAGAGAGAGAGGGAGACCCCCCANGTCCTGGTGTCATCTACTTCAAAGGCACACCCCCACTGACCTAACTTCCNCTCTCTGGGGTTNAGCTTTTAATGGACCACCACCTCTTAATAGCCACAGGCTAGAAACCAAGCCTTCCACACTTAAGCATTTAGGAGACATACTCCAGAACCAAACTATAAGAGAGGCAGAATTGAGAAAACGCACAGAGTAAGGAAATAATGTTGAGTGAACCAAAATCTCTGTGTTAGACCTGGGCTTGCCAGGCAGGAGAAGCTGTTCGTGGGCCCTCTCCTCAGTTTCTCTTTCCTCAGTTTCTCACCTGGCGCACAGTGAAGCTGTCACTCTATCTGGGCATTCACAAGTGGATGAGACTCAGAGCATCTCGCTGTTGTCTGTGTTGCCCATGAACTGGAGCTCAGGAGCCCATGGCAGCTATCACTAAGCCAGTACAGGGATGAAATAACTTAAGACAAGCTAGCCCAGGGTTCGCCTACTAGTGATGGAACAGCACCTTAAATGACACCAGAGGTTTCCTTGGTTAGCTTTAGGAAGAAGGGGTTTGAATGGAGGAGAATGAAGTCCTGGGCACTGGGAACTCATTGGAGGGCACAAGTGGCAGAGAGGATGATGAGGGGGACTTTGGTGAGGCATCGTTATTGGAAAACAACCACAGCCTTTGGGTTTAAAAGTTGATTGTTTATCTCTGAGTAGAAGTGCATGATCATTGATCAGGGTGAACACGGTAAAACTGGCTCAAAAATTGAAGGAGCTGATGACTCCACGTATCAAAATGTTTCTGAGAGCTGCACAACCTTCATGGGACATCAGCAAAAAGCTGGCGTGTCACAGGTTCACTTACCTATGACCTAGAACAAAGAGCACAGGGCTCAGGCACAGAGAAGTCACGATTTCACCCTCTGCACCACCCAAGCTCTTCCTTTGTCTTATTTCTTCCTTTTCTTCTTAGTAAATCTTGATGGCAGTTGGACTTTAAGTCACAGTCTGAGGGAGGATGCTTACTCACACTGGGTTGTCATGGTTGCACATCAGTGCTGAGATTGGATTTTAAAAGGAAGGAATTACTAACCAAGAGTGATGTCAGCTCCCCATCCTGGAGCCTGAGACATCGATGTAGGCTCCACAGAGAATATGGTTTAGCGAGATCATAGGGAGTTGAGGTCATTTCCGCTTAATCATTGCTGGGATTTTTAAATAGGTAACTGGAGAGTAGTGGTTTAAGAATAGCGTGATGTAAAAGGTTTCAGGGTGTGTAATTTTCCTCTAAAGAACACTCACTGGAGAATGTGTGTGTGTGTGTATGTGTGTGTGTGTGTGTGTGTGTGTGTGTGTGTGTGTGTTGAGATGCTAAGAGAATCTGAAATACTTCTTCCAGTTGGGAAGTGAGTATCAATGCTCAAACCCAGGCAGGAATCCCAATGTATAGNATGGTGTCCATCATGGGACGAGGTTGGGATGAGCATAGATGTACATTGGCAGGCATCAGTCTTTCCAGATCTGTGTCATGGATAGGATACTTGAAACGGTAGCTGAGGGTAGCATTAAATTGAAACATACATTGGTACCTTTCAAACAAAACTCAAATGTATTTTAATAGAGAAAAGTTTTCATTTCACTACACAAGTCTATTTTCTCCTCACTTAAAAAAATAAAAGACTTGTTTATTTTTGTTGTATGTGTATTTGTGAGTACCTGCACGTATGTGCACCATGTGCATGTCTGGTGCCAGCAGACGCCAGATTCGGACACTGGGTCTCCCGAGACTAGAATTACAGATAGTTGTGAGCCACCACGTGGGTGTTGAACCCCAAACCTGGATTNTCTGCAAGAGCAGCAACNGTTCCCAACTGCTGAGCCACCTCACCAGCCCCTCCTGATCTTTTCTTCCCACACAAGAAAGTTGAAAAATACCAAAGCAAGGGGAACAAGGGAGCAGAGTGTGTATATAATTTTCCCCCCAAGTGTATCTGCTAATGGGTTCCGTGTTCTCAGTTAGAGAAGACTGATTTTCTTCAACTTTGTCAAAGTGGGACCTTTAGGTCTTCCATGCTACAAGATGAATCTTTGTCTTCACAGAAATAACGCTTATTTATATTTCATTTTTAAGTTAAACAGAAAACAATTTGTGTTAAAAACTCAAGTATTCCTGATATGGAGATTCAGAGTCNTCCGTTTCAAAATCAAACTGCTTGTTTCAAATGTGCTGTTACAAAAAGGTCTGCCCTTGAGTCTATTCTGGGTTGTGAATCAGTTCAGAACTTCAGTAAAATTAAACAAGGGTCTGCTTGACAAAAGTGCCAGAGACAGGAATGGAGCCTTTGTGTACCTGGAGCACGGTTGGTTCCCACACTGCCACAGCGCAGTATGTTTTTATTAAGCAGTTGACACTCAGCNTTGGTCCCTAACTGGTTAACATTAAATTAATGGTTGTTTTCCACATCTNTAAAAGGAACACTAGCAAGGTAGAAGAGACACTAGTCATTTTTTTCATCCTATGAACCCGGGGAAGGTGTTAGCTAGGAGTTCAACTGTCTTTACGAAAATGTCACTTCTTAATGTGTGTCTAAGAGCATGCGCCACTTGTGTCTGGGTGCCTGAATAGGCCAGGAGAAGGTATCCAAGCCCCCAGGACTAGAGCTATAGGCAGTTTTGAACCACCTGATGTGAATGACAGGAAACAAACTTCTGTGTCCTCTGCAAGAGCACCCAGTGCCCTTAACCACNGAGCCGTCTCCCCAGCTCATGAACACCAGAGCCTCCTCCTAATTCGAGGCATCCAGTTTTGGGAGGGAGATGCTTGGTTTGTTTGTTGAGATAAAAATGGAGGAAGTAGAGGATGTTAGAGTGAGGAAGGGTGGAGGGCTGGTACGGAGAGGTAGGAAGGGACAAACACATGGTTTGTTCCTTGAGTGTCATTGGGCTAGGGTCAGTAAGTGAGGAATTGGGGGTCAATAGCCACTACTTCCACCTGCATGTTGGGAGGCACCTACTCAGTACTTCCCCCACTTTATCGACTTTGAGTCTAATTACAGCTCCATGGAAAAAGAGGAAAGTAGCCCCGTGTAGATGTGGGGGTGCTGAGCCCCAGAGAGCTGGACTGCCAGATCAGCACACTGGTTGAAGCAGTAGGTCCAGTTCCTGTTTGCCTCGTTGGAAGGCAGCTCTGCTGAGGCCGACCTGGATTCTGTCTTAGCCTTGTTCTTGCTTCAGCATTTAGCTTGATCTTTGCTTTTCATGGTAGCTATCTGGAGTCGTTTTGTTCAGGGTTCAGAACTCGAAAGGGACAGATTGTGCTTAATTACGGAGCTTTGATCTCAGGCACTTCCATATTCCTGTATCAGTGAGCAGTCTGCCCTTTGCAGCTGGTGTCTTTTCTGTGCTTATAATTCACTGAGCAGATGAGGGAAAACCCAGTACCACTGCCCATTGCAGTCTGACTCTGAAGGAGTCAGATCTCTGTGCCCAGACCATCATCCCTGCAGTAGTACACTGCTGTTGCCCAAGGTTTGCAACTGGACCAAGAATCACGTTGCTGTGAACAGGAAACCATCAACAATACATTCCGGGTACTTTTTACATAGAAACACAAGAATTGTGAATTGTCAAATTGGGTCACACAGAAAACCAGTCAACATGATTTAGGAAGCTGTCTTAGAGGAAAGGTAAGTGGGATTTTGCTCTGTCAATGCTTATAAGAAATAAATTGACCCATCCAGTCTGTGATGAAAAATGACTATACAATGTGTAAATGTGACCTAACTATAGTTTAGGCATAGCTATTATAAATAAGGCCAAATTATTTTGAGTATCTGTGTAAAAGCTGCGGGTCGCACAGTTTTCCTCCAAAGAGTTTGGTTTTTCCAACCTGTAGTTCCCATTGTGTCTTTCACACATTTCTCCCCTTGCTGCACCAGAAGGACTCTAGCGTTCTTTCATGGTGTGAACTGGTAAGTGCGGGTTCTGGCACACTCCCCCACAATACTGTCCCCTGAATACTCAGAATTCCTGCCCTTACGTAATGTGGCTTTATTTCAAAGAAAGGGGAAGAAAATCAGGACAAAGTGGGAGGGAACTTTCTTGTTGGTGGTTTCCTGTTCATGTTTAACACAGAAAAGCAGGTTTAAAAACCACAGAGAACTGCTGGGCTGAGAGATGGCCCAGCAGTTAAGAGCGCTTGCTGCTCTTCCAAAGGACCTGGGTTTAATTCCCCACACCCACACAGTAGCTCACAACCATCTCTAACTCCATTTTAAGAGGATCCAATATCTTCTTCTCATCCCTGGGGGCACCACCAGACACATAGGCAGGCAAAATGCTATAGACATAAAATAAATAATAACGTCAAATATGTGTATATGAGTGTGTATATACACATATACATACATACCTACACACACACACATACATACATACACACATACACACACACACACACACTATATATATATATATATACACTATTGCTGCTCTTGCAGAAGACTCAAGTTTGGCTCCTAGCACCCACATCAGGCATCACACAATTTCCTGTAATTCCAGCTCCAGGGCCTCTGACACCCCCTTCTGGCTTCTATGGGCATTGCACATGTGTGGTACACCATACATACATACACACATACATGTGTACACACACTCAGGCATAAACATACACATAAAATGATAAATTACTCTGAAATGTGTGTGTGTATATGTGTGTGTGTGTGAAACTACTCAGAGATGCACCCTTATTTGCAAGACAGAATTTGAGTACTANTGTCTTTGCTAAGAGGAGTGGAAGTTACCAGAAATGGTCTGAGTAGAATCTTCATGACTGTCTCCATAATGTTGATTTATTCTTCTCACTGGATGTATTTTTCTTGACTAAACAAAGAGTCCATGAATTACTTCATTTGTATGTGAGGTAAACCCAAGTAGATTTAATAAGTCGTAGTTTAAAATGAGTCATGAAACTATCTACAGTTTGTAATGTTATTGTGTTATTATTATATTTTATTTCTCTCAATATGTTCACTTTTCATTCAGAGTTACTTTGGGATAAATTTGCTGTAACCTGTCTCCAGTTAAATACCTCTGGACAGATGCCCCATCAGTAGACATTTAGGCCCCTAGGGAATATTCTTATTTTACTTGCTCTTTCATTTCTGTAAAGTGAAAACCTCTGAAACTAATTCTAAGTAGAAAGATAAGTGCTATAATCCGATTTTCACACGTTTCATATGCATCAACTGGCTGTAGGGAGCTTTCTTCTGTGTGGTTATTTGAATGCTATATTCATTTCTCTGCCATCTGGAGGGATGGTGGATGGAGAAACAGATCTGTTGGAGTGTTCCAGGATTCCAGGCACATAGAGCAGACACTGGGAGCCACAGGGGGTCAGTCTGGGGGTGGCCTTGTTCCTTCTCAGAAAGCTCTCAGACAGACTCGTAGAAGGGGTGTTTTGTGCAGATTTCTGAACAGTTTAGGTGGAAGAAAGGAAGGGGCATCCAGTGCAGCCCTGGAAATAGGTCCTGGGATGTTTTCCCCAGAGGCAGCGGATTTTAGAGTGTCCAACCTCAGAGATAGTGTGTCATCCAGTAGCTGAGAGATACACTGGACACAGGGTGCTCCTGGGAGCTTGCTCAAGATCATGCAGATAGAAGGAAGAAATGCAATGGGAACTTTAGCTTCACCTCACCTGTGTGGGGAGATTGGAAACTGGTGTGTGTGTATGTGTGTGT
>LZPO01008018.1:104211-120679 GCA_001675575.1 Neotoma lepida
CCTGCAGGCACACATGCAGACAGAACACTGTATACATAATAAATAAATAAATCTTAAAAAAAAAAAAGAATGAGGGAATTCTCTCTGGCCTGTAAGGAAATGGCTTACACGCTTGTGTAATGTGCTCTTGTGAGATAGAGCAGGCTGATTTCTGCGAATGTGAAAGGGGTTATGGGTAAGATATGGAAAGGAGGGATTTAACGCCCCTGCCGTGTGCTGGAGCGGCTTACGTGATTACTAAGGCTTACAGGGTTTCATCCTCAGCAGAGTAAATCCACTTTCTATTGAAGGGTCCACGGGCTGTTATCCACAGTGTGCCCAGGGATTGCTTCCTTCAACATTCTCAACCTTCTTCTGGCCTCTTTATGTTGCAAGGCATTTTTATACCTAAAATCACCGGGGTATTGATTCATCGCCTGTGTGGCTAATTCACCCTCATGGCAGGCATCAGTGGTGATTCAGATTCGTTCCTGGATAGCCATGAAGTGTGGAGATTGGTCTGCGCCTTTTGCAGCATAGTTCACAGTGTTTCTCTTGCTTTTGGGCATGGTGGCCTTGAGGACGTTAAAGNGTCGGTAAATTCCTTGTTGCAGGTATTTTGAGCACAGTGTGTTATACAACAGTGGGTGAGCATTCATGTATAGAAGTGAGGTTCTCTAGTGTATAATTCTACCTCATGACTGTTCTAGAGACTTCTGCGTGGGATTTCATGAGTAACCATGTTCATTAAAATAGNTGGCTTTTCGTTTTTTTAAAGACAGACTCTCAATATGTAGCCTAGGCTGACCTACAACTTGTGGCAAGCCTTCTGCCTCCAGAGTGCTGGGATTACAGGTGTGAGTCACCATGTCAGGCAGGATTTTTCTTGTCAGCTAAAGANTCATATAAATTCTAATAGTACAGAATGCAGAATTGGGGGAAAAGATAGTCACATGCGCATGATTGAAAAGATTAGCAGTGCTAGGGTAAAAGCAGTGAGGGCTCCCNGCACTACTTTAACAGCCTGCTGCTCCTACACTCTATTCTAAGGTGCCTGCTACAAATATGCCCATATTACAGGTGGGGAAACTGAGGTCTGGAGAAATTATAAGCTTGCTTAGAGTTCCTCTGCAAAGCCTGACAGGAGGACAGTGAGTCTGTTAGAACAGCTCTTCCCACAATTCTTTGCACAATGCTGCCCAAGAAAAGATCAGGGGTGGAGGGTTAAATACACGTTTTATCACTGTGCTGCAACAAGCAACAGTCATAGAACTTGGGGCGGGGGAGTGGGGTGGGGGGAGTAGAAAACTCACAAATGCCCAACATGCACTTTTCAGATTACAGGTAGAAACGGAATTACACCATTTGGCCCTTGAGGTGAAAATGAATAGATAACTATCTGCCTTTGCCCTACAGGAGCTGAAGTTCTGGCTAATTGACACAGATTTTTTTCGTCGGATAGTTTGATGGTTACCATACTCATCATTTCTAATTGCTTCCTTTGAAAAGGCGAGGCCTGATTCAAAGGGTAAATTAGGCTCAGCCAGGCCACTAGGAGGCACCATTGCTCTGAGTGGTAGTTCAGGCCTTGCACGCTTGTCTTAGTGACTTTTCGCCCATTGGAAAGGGTCAGGAAGATGGGGTGTCCATGGAAATACAGCACATGGTGGGAGTCTGGGGAGGGGTGGGAGTAGAAGGGAGCCAGACAGAACTAANATGGGTCTGATGCATGACCTANTCCTTGAAAAAACACTCATTTCATTATTTTCTGACCCTGTGAATCAAGAGAGTACAAGATAGGAANAGGTACTTNGAAATGATAACAAAAGAGGACTATACAACGTGTCTTGTGTACAGTAGGTGGATTGAATCTTTATTTGATGGAAAATCTGCCTTAAATAGAGCAGATGAGACGCACAGACGCATAAATAGAGAGACANAGATATTTCCTACAGCCAACACTTAAGCTTAAGGTTCGCTTAATCCAAGTGGAAATTACTGTCAATTTCCAACATTCTATTTGATTATNTAAACATTCCAGATAAGAATATTCTGAGTTCGGAAGTCTGTATTTTATAATGAAGTTCTATAGAAGGGGGCTTTTATTTCAGAACGTTGTTTGTTTTAGAAGGACTTTAAAGTTAGCCGCTAGACAAATTTAACTGTACCGAAGGGAACGGGCTGCAGCAAGCTCTCTGTGCCTGTGCTGTTTATCTCTCTTCTGTCTACGCCACTCTCCATCACAGGGTGAGCTGGAAGTACATGCCAGGGGCAAAGCTTTGTTAATATTTATAAACATCTCATATATGTGTTATTCAAGGGGAAAGGCACATTCTTAAGTCCCTTTACCTCAGACAGAGCTGTCACTGCATCTCATCTGCGCTAGTAAGGGTGCCCACTGCCCACACGGCAAAGCTGACTCTGGAATCCGGGGTTCACTGTTCATTGTATAAGCACTGCAGTGCTCACGACTTGTATGTCATCAAAACACACCCCAGCAAGATCCTCCATTCAGTTTTGGTGACACTCTCTGGAATACATAGGTGATATACACAATCTTTCTACTATAGGGGAAGATATGTATTTCTAAATATTACATCCAAACATTGCTAAATGTGAAAAACTGAAGTTCGGGAGGAATTTCCATCTCATCTTATGCTCAAATACAAAGGCAGTGGCATCTTGGGTCACTGTTTTAGGAGGGTTCAATGCTCCTGTGCCAGGAATAGTGTGAGCACCTGGACATTGTTTAGCAGTGAGAAGCCTTCCTGACCTACCAGCAGAAAGCTGTGCCTCCTCGATCAAGCTCCTGTTTGCAAATGCCTGTTCTCCACTGATGATGTTTGAAGCGAAATTACAACACTATCATCATTTAATCTCTGGTAGAGTCAGATGAGATGTCAGCACAAGAAATTAGTCTGCCTTATGCAAAACTTAACCTCAAATGATAGGAGGCATCACTGAGAACTCTTGCCTATGGACAGATCTTGTGTTGTTGGCCACATCTTCTCAGTTTCCCCTCTGCTCCAGATGTCATCCTCTGTGACAACGTGCTTGAGTGTGGGCTTGCTCCTGGATGCAGGTCAAAGGTAGCCCTAGGGAGTATGAATATGAACAAGGGTGTAGACAGAACCAGCACATAGTTCGCTGCTATGTGAGTCTCCTCACTGACCTGCAGCCGTCAACAGTCTGTCTCTAACACAGAAGGTTACCTCAGGAGCAGAAAACAGTCCCTTGCATTCTGGAACCATCTCAAAACAACACTGAGTTGTCCTAAGGGTCCAAATGAGGACATCTTTTGGAGAAACTAGATTGGCATCCCCAGAATAAGCTGGTGTCTCCACGTACAACAAAGTGCACATCAGGCACGGGGCAAAGGTTCTTCTCTCAGCAGACCTGTGACCCTCCCCATGCCCATGGGCTCTGGTGCACCATGTCTCTCTGGCAGTTGAGACTTTTTTTCACTATTTTCTTGGCCCCTCTGCATCAAGCAAAAGTACCTGTGGTGGTGGTGGGGCAACTACACAGTTGAGTGTTTCTAATCCTCCAATGTCTGAAAAAAATCTTATTTCATTCAGTTATGCTAAGAAATGTCCTGTGGCTTTTAATAAATTGATCAGGAGCCAAATTTACCCATGGAAAGAAAGGGCGGAGCTCTTTGTCCTCTAATATTGGGGAAGACTTTTTAAATGCCTAGGTGCTGGTTGTAGTTTGACATTTATCTCACAAATTACCATAATGTCCCTCTCCAAATACCCAAAAATCCATATAAGCAAACTGTACAGCCAGGCTTGTAGAATGAATCCCATGACTGTCACCCAATAACTCAGAGTATAAGTGCAGGGCTTGCTACTGCAAATCCAAAACAGTAACTGATCAAACCTCCTGTCATCTCCACCTTCTCCCAGGCTGTGTGGGATTCCCACTTCAGTGAGAGAAATCCCAGTGGAGGAACAAATCTCTAACATGAGGTCCTAAGGCACTTGGGACCCCTGGCTGAGTTCCAAGTGTCCTCGGAACCCCCTGGCTTCTTTGTATGCACCTTGTTTGTGGAGGAACTTCACAATGTCATCTGTCAAAGAATAGCAGTGGCCTGGGAGAGATGAATGTAGCCTTGGATGCAGGGGAAGACAGGCAAAAGACAGAAGACCGCTCTCACTGCTGAGGTCCAGAGAGATGTCGGTCGGGTTTTTGTCTGGAAGCTGCTTCCCAGCTTCCTGGTGAGGCTCTGACACTTCCATTTTTTTTCCATCTACCCCTTAGAAACTAAGCATGACCATTGGAAACTAGGCAACTCCCACAACAGAACACAAATACCCGGAAGATGCAGAAGCAGTGCAGTGACGGTGGCCCTGCTGGTGTGAGCAGACCCTCACATATGCTGTGTGAAGTGATGGCATTCATCCATAGCCTGGCAGCTGCTGGTTTACCTGCAGTTCTCTCCTATTGGTCCAACTGCTGACTCCTCTTCTTTGTGTGTGAGAGAAGCAGGTGTTGCCTCCCTGTTTACTGAGGAGCAAGCTGAGGCTTTCAGGATTAAGAGATTTTTTTTCCCCCATAATCACAAAATCTAACATCTTACAGTTAGGAGTCAAACCTCCCAACCCCTACGATTCTATTTTTAGTCTCTGAAAACAATTAACATTAAAATAATGCTACAAAGACCCTCCCTGAGAAAGCAATTCCCCTCTGAAGTTAAACACAAACTCATTACCGGGAACAGATGTGGCCAGCTGCAGATAAAACCTACTGCCTTGTTGTCAGCATTCCCGAGAGGCTTCCAGGAGCAGGTTCATGGCTGGGAGAATGTTCTAGAATGCTGCTCTTGTTTTCTACACAGCCTTGTCCCCAAAGTCCACCATGCTGCAGTGGGGCCTTGCATGCAAAAAGGGGCCAGGATTGTTCAGCAGATTCCATGACACCCTTTTCCTCATTCTCTGTGTTCCTTTGTCTTGGACCTCTTCGGTGTCCTGACTGGAGACTGTCATGGTTTGAGAGAGAAGTGTATGGATGTCAAATTGACAAGGGACAGACTTGTGGTGTGTGATTTGGATTGCTCATTTGACTAGATTAAGGAGCACCTGGGGCATTAATGAGGCATGCATTTGGGGACGCCTGTGAGGCATTTCCAGAGAGTTAACTGAGGGGAAGAGCTTCCTTGACTGTAGGCAGCACCATCCCACAGGCTGGGGTTCTGGACTCAGTGAAAGGAGAATGGATCTGAGAGTCAGCCTTCTCCTCTCTCAGCTTCCTGATCAATGGAGATGTAAGAAAGCACTGTCCTGCCTTGACAGACAGGAACTGGCCCCACCACCATGCCTCCCGACTATGATGGACGGTATTCCTCGAACTGTAAAGTCAACATAAACTTCCCCTCCCTTAAGTGGCTTCTTGCTGGGTATTTGAGTCACAACAAAGAAAGGAAAACTACCACAGGGGCTGAATTCTTGCTACCAAAAGCAAGACATACTGAAGTTCCATCACAGGCGTGCCCACCAAGAGTCTTGCATAGAAAGCAATGGGCTCCTGGTAGGGATGAGGACACAGGGTACCATCTCACAAGTAGATGTCAGCCATCTAATCAGGACCCCCAGAAACTAGATGAGCAACAAGCCAGCCCTCAGCATGTACCGGGATAGATGGTAAAGACAATGTAGGTTATGGACAGTGACCTTCAGAAGCCACTTGATATGACAGGAGAAAGATGCCCCAAGAGCTCCCGTATCTTCTCTATCATGGCTCTAGAAGGTCAATGGGACTCCATGCTCTTGTCACTTGCCAATTCTGTGATGCCTTGGAACAAAACCAAGCAGAAGGTTATACAATTAAGTATTTAGTTCAATGTGATATAAAACTCAGCTTTGCATGGAAAGAATTATCTAAGGAAACTAAGGAAACTGCCTTCTCTTATCGTTTGTAAACCTACAGTAGCTAGCATGTCAGTCAGTCCGAGGCTCTGCACCTGGCATAAATAGGGCATCATCCTTTCAGATGAGCCAAGTGTAACCAAAAAGCCATTAGGTTTGGAACGCACTGTCAGCAGAGGAGTCTGGTATCTAGAACTCTGGAAATAACAGTGTTTTCAGAGGCGGGCTGCCTTTCATAACCAGGGAAATTGTTTCATACTGCCAACCTGTTAAAGCAAGCAGCTACTGTGTACGGTGTGCTTCTACTCTGGATTATAAATTAAAGTGCCACTGGGGGCTCACAGGAGAAGCCTGGTGCTCCATTCTGCAAGCCACTCAGCAATTCTTCAGCAAGAAAAAAAAAAAAGAAGCCTCTCTAATGATCTGCACCTCATTGTTGCAGCATAACACACTCCAGTGTTTCATTCCCCTTGGGAAGAAATAGCCAAAAGTGATGTGTAGGCTAAGATACCACCCCATGCAAGGGCTGGGAGATGGCTTAGCAGTTAGTGTTTGCTGGGCAAGTGTGAGGATGTCCTGGCTAGTCTTATGTCACCTTGACACAAGCTAGAGTCATCTGAAAGAAGGGAGCCTCAGTTGAGGAAATGTCTCCATAAGATCCAGCTATAGGGCATTTTCTTAATTAGTGACCAATGCGGGGGCACCCAGCCCATGGTGTGTGGTGCCATCCTTGGGCTGGTGGTCCAGGGTTCTTTAAGAAAGCAGGGTGAGCAAGCCTTGGGGAGCAAGCCAGTAAGCAGCTCCCCTCCACGGCCTCTATATCTGTTCCTGTCTCCAGGTCCATGCCCTGTTTGAGTTCCTGTCCTGACTTCCTTCAGAGATGGACTGGAATGTGGAAGTGTAAGCCAAATAAACCCTTTCCTCCCCAACTTGCTTTTTGGTAATGGTATTTCATCGTGGCAAGAGAAACCCTAGTTAAGAAAGACAGGGGGATAGAATTCTTATCCTCGGTAATTCAAATATATGCCTAGCAGGCATGGTGGCCCACTTGTAACTTCAGCCTCCAAAGGCAGAAATGGGGAACCCTAGAGTAAACTGGCTAGCAATGCTAGCCCTACCAAGGATCTCTGTGCTTGAGTGTGAGACCCTGTGTCAATGAATATAGTGGAAGAATGCTCAAGGATGATTCCCAGCATCAACCTAAGGCCTCCAGATGCAGGGTCACATACACACACACACACATACACACAAACATGAATACATGCACACACACACATACACACAAACATGAATACATGCACACACACACACATACACACAAACACGAATACATGCACACACACACATACACACAAACATGAATACACACACACACACACACACACGAAAAGAGAAAAAACAAAAAACACTTTCCCCTACAGAGAGACTGATGCTAAGTTCTCACTGTGTTAAAAGCTTTGGGAGACAGGACTGATTTATAATTACTTGCCAGTGTAATTACCTACCCATGCCTGACTGTAATCATTTACACAAGTGGCCTAGAAAATTCCATAGTCTCAGAGCTGACCATACTCAATATCACATTTTTCTGGGGCTTTATTTCTGGAGGAGATCATACTTGTCTCCCTTTACTATGCCAAAGTGTCCTGGGTTCCAGCTGTGATATCTGGGTTTCTCTTTGACATCTGCAGTTTTCTTATTATACACCCGGTACTGTGTTAGTCTGTGAATTACAGTAAGTGGATACAGGACAGTAGAATTCACTTCCCTCCCATACACTGCTTACACCCAGCCAAGGAGTGGGGCTGGGGGCAAACACATCACTGATTCAAACCATAGCCCAAACTGTACCGTGGCACCTGAAAACCTACACTTTACCCAAAGTCCCTTAAAAACCAACAAACCGAACCAAAACAAAACAAAACAAAACAAAAAAAAAAACAAACAAAACACCACCAAAAGAGCTTTTTCAAAAACAAAACAAAACAAAAAAAAAAACAAACAAAACACCACCAAAAGAGCTTTTTCATACTCCAAACCACAGCTTGCGATCAACAGTAATCCTCCAGAGAGATGTCCACACATGGAAGTNTTTCAAAGGATATTGTGTGCATCGGACAGTTTGATTTTACCATTTTCCCTCTATGCGGAAAGAAATGAATGAGAACAAGACTTGGCCTGGCGGTGGGTCCCAGCAAGCCGTTCCAGGAATCAGGCATGGGACATGTTAGTTACAGACCTCCTTCCTTCCTGTAACAAAACACATGACGAGAAGCAGCTTAAGGGAGAAGGGTTCATCTTGGCTCCATCATGGTGGTAAGACACAGCAGAGTGGTACCTCAGAGCTGTGGCATTAGGAGTATGAGGCTGCTTGGTGACATGTTGGGGGTTGAAACGGAGACAGATTCAGGCCAGAAGTGAGGCTTGGCTATAACCCTCTGAGCCCAAATCCCAGCATCCCACTTCATCCAGCAAGGCTCCATCTCCATCTCTGCCTCCCTAACTGCACCACCACCTGAGGTCAGGTGTTCAAACACATGAGCCTGTGGAGACAGAATCCCATGCTACATGTCAAGTCACATCTGTGTGGCCCAATAACTCTTCCCCGGCTTCAGTTTTCAGGTATCATCTTTTGGTACTCAACATAAGCCTGGATATAACGGGGACATAGGACACACACAACTCACCTGACTGGGCATCTCTGTGATCCTCTTGACAGTTTGCACATCTCTCCAGGGAAGTAACTGATGCCCTGCTGCAGATCCTACAGGGAGAAATTGCTGTGGGATGTCCTTCTGCATGCTGTGAATATGTGTTTCTCTCCTTGGTTGATAATAAGGTCGTTTTGGCCCGATAGCCAGGCAGATAAGGCTGGGCGGGAAAGCCAAATGGAGATAGAGGGAGAAGGGCAGAGTCGAGGCAGACTCCAGCCAGCCACTGAGGAAACAAGATATATAGAAAATAAGGTGACAAGCCACAAGCCACATGGCTAAACATATCTAAGCATTATAGGTTAATTTAAATGTAAGAGCTAGCTAGTAATAAGCCTAAGCCATTGGCCAAGCATTTATAATTGATATAATCCTTTGAGTGACTTTTTTGAAAGCAGCTGCACAACAGGGTGGGACAGAGAGCCTCTGATCACAAAAAATAGCATCTTCTGCTTAATTTTTTTTTGAGAATTGACTTTGTCCCTTAGTATTTAGATGCCTTTACCTTTATGGGTGTCTAGTAATACAGTCCCCTGAGATTCTTAATAGATAAATCACCTTCAGTCCTCATGGAAATGTCCCCCACAGTTGCTGATCCACAGAGACTCCAGATCACTCTGTTCCCAATGCCCTGTTCCCCTGCCTCCTGGCTTCCCCTGCCTCCTGGCTATATCCATCTGCATCATTTGACCTCAGCCCTAACAGAGATCTGTCCAGAGCGCTTACGTGCCGCACCAGGACAGAAAGCCCCAGTTAGTAGCATTAATTTCATTGCCGTCCTTACTGCCTGATAGGGGCTCTCCACCATTCTCTCACCCAGGTTAAAGTCATTACTTTAGGGGGGAGGGGAGGGTAATGGGGCGGGGCAGGCTTCGTGCTTCAGATATGGTGTTGGGAGGTCAACAAACGGTCTGTTTAATTAGATGATCGTTAAAAAGCGTGGTGATCCAACCCATCTGGAAATCAGAGTGTGTTTCCATGTCTATGTGGTTAAAAACGTCTTAGGAGCCCTCGGTGACAACTTTGGAAAACACATTTCATTTAACAGNTAACGAAATTATTCTTCCACGTGGCCTCAGGACACGTAGCTCCTTCCAGGACTTAAAGTATCACAAGTTCACTTCAGGCAAAATAATAATAAAGTAGCCTTCTTAGTCAGTGTTGCTGTTTGCCTCGAGTCTTGAAATAGACTGAGAGAAATTGTTTCGGGGGAGACAAGTTTGATTTGTTTATTCAAAATCTACTTGTGGGGTCTCTGGCTCCAAAGCATTGTCTAAACTGCATGGATTCAATTTTTGNTTTTTCTCTCTTTTTCCATGTGTGTGTATGTGGTGTGTGTGGGGGGGGAGTACATGTGTGTGTGCCAGAGATCAACACCAAGTATCTTCCCCCATCACTCTCCACCGTATATTTTAGTCAGGGTCTCACACTGGAACTCATTGACTTTCTAGAGTGACTGGCCAGTGAGTCCCTGGGTCCCTCCCATCTCTGCCTCTGAGCACTGGAATTACAGGTGCACACTGCCATGTCCTGCTGTTTACATGGGTGCTGGATATTTGAACTCAGGGCCTCATGCTTGCACAGCAGAGCTTTACCCACTGGGCCATCTCCCCAACCCCAGGGGCATGGATTTTACAAGTGAAACGTGGGCTTCCATTGTAAACAGGAGTGCCTGAGAGACCCCGTATTACCTGGGGATGGCATCTGGGTTTTACAGAACCCATTCAGCTTTCACTCAGAGTGTTCTCTTCCATTTCCATTCTAAGTGCTTATCCAGACCCTATGCATTAAGCCCCCAGTTCACACATGGCCACATATGGTACCATGGGTAGGAGTAGAATATTCAAGAGGGTCAAGAGAGAAAGGGGCTGGATGAGAGCATATCTGCCCTCTGAGTAGAGGCCAGAGTGGAACTCACACTGGGAGGACTTAGAAAGGGATAGTGTAGCTTGTTGTGATGTCAGCATCAGGCTGCATGGAAAGTACAAATTTTTTTCCTGCTATATTTATTTTTATTTTATTTTATTATACATAGTGTCACTGTGTAGGCTCCATCTTACAGATATCCACTTGCCTCTACTACCTCCAGTGCTGGGACGGAGGTGTGTACACATGCCAGGAGAGCTTTCTAAGTCCAGTTAATTATGAACGTAAAACAGCTTATACAGCTTTCTGAGTTTTGGAGTACTTGCATAGACCTAATGTCATATCTTGGGGAATGGGACCCGGCATAAACCTGAAATCCATGTACCTGTTATGTGTACAAAATACACAGAGCACAAAGCACACATAACAAGAGGGTATTTTACATGGTATTTTCTAACATTGTGCATGAATCCATGCAATGTAGTGTTTCACTTTGGGTATGTCAACACTAGAAACCATGGTCTCTGGTTTGGGAGGCTCAGGTATCTATCATTCCTCTTGGGATTTGTCACAGTTGACTCCCTGAGGTGCCTCATGGGAAGGGAAACCCCATCACCCACTGGCTGTTTGCAGATCCCTTCCGGTAGCTCTGGATGAAATGTGAGCCCACAGATGATTCTGTTGTCACCTTCGTCTTCAATGCTTGTCCTCTGGGTGACAGATGTCCTCTCTGTGACAATCACTGCTGTAGATCGAGGGAACCCATGCTCTGGAGACTCAAGGAATTGTCAACCACTGATGCACCTTAGCCATGAAGGCTATCAAAGAGCAGCCTCAGCAGCCTGGTGGAATTTTTAATCTGACTTGCAATCCCCATAGAGATTTCCCATTTATTATCTGAAGCCTCAGAGTAGCTGCTGTTCAGTGTGGGCAGGTGGCACCCACCATACCCCTGGGCTCTGTTAAAACACTGGGCCCTCCATGCCAGGTGTCCTGTGCTTTGGTGATCTGTCCCCAGGCATGGGCTATCTCTGCTGTGTCCCTGCAGCAGGAGCTCGGTGTTTGAGACCTGTTCTGTTGGACCCGGACTGCGCCTTCCTGTCATATTTAATGTGGGCACATTAGCGATGAGTTGTGAGCAANGCGTCTGAGAAGACCTCCACACACCACCATTCTAAGATCTCGTNGTTGCTGTTTCGGATTTTACTTTCTTCACTTTGCTGGTTCTGCCTGACCTGTGTCTCTTTTGCCAAATGACTGGCATTACCAGCTTTCCATCTAGAGCAGGTGTTACATACAGTCTTCCAACAGAAGGTTGGGGACTTTATCTTCTCCCCTTCCCTTCCCTGTCAAGTGAACAAGACTGTTTGCCTAAAGGGATGTCAGCCACCATACTGCCTCTCTGCACTGTCTTGGAGCTTCTGGATCCACACCCCATCCAGTACTGAGGAGATGAGAGCCTAGCAGCAGTATCAGAGACCTCACAGCCTGGAAGATCATGCACAGTGATGGGCTCCAGCCAGGTGGTTCTGGATTCAAGGATTCCCCCTTTTATGGCAGAGACTGAATAAACTGGGGTTGGGGGGAGGATCCAGTTAGTTAAATTTAAAAGAAAATTGGCAGGACTTAATTTTCTGTGCATTTTCTGAGTCTGAGAGGCTCTGTTTACACTGACAGTCACTCCCCAGCTTTGCCATCCCTACGTTCTTCCCGGCTGGGCACATATGGCGTTGGGTACCAGTCTACAGCTTCTGTTGGTGTTTTCTACTGTAAGGCATCTCCCCACGCTTGGCAGAGAGTGGGTTATAAGTTATGAGTGGGGACAAGCAAGCATTTCCCCCCTTCCACCACTCTACCCTCCAGGAAGTTGCTGCTGGAGAGGTGAGCATGCTAGACAGGCCGTCTTCCCAAGAGCAGGAGCATCATGGGGGTAGAATTGTAAAGCCCTGCCTTGGACGTGTGTGTGTGTGTGTGTGTGTGTGTGTGTGTGTGTGTGTGTGTGTGTGCATGTGTGTGTGTGTGCATGTGTGTGTGTACATGTGTGTGTGTGCATGTGTGTGTGTGTGCATGTGTGTGTGTGCATGTGTGTGTGTGCTGTCTCTTATACACATCTAGATGTGTATAAGAGACAGGTGTGTGTGTGTGTGTGTGTGTGTGTGTGTGTGTGTGCATGTGTGTGTGTGAGTACACAAATGCATTGCTGTCATTTATTGAGAATTTTTCAGATAATATATTCTAATCCCTTTTTCCCTCCTCCAGCTCCTCCCTGATCCTCTTACCCACCCAACTCTGTGCCCTTTCTCCCTTTTTAAAAAAAAAAAATAAGCATCACACATGCAAAACACAAAAAACAGAAACAAAAATATCCAAACAAAAGACTCATTAGACAAAACACACACATACACACACCCAAATAAAGTAAATTGAATGAGACAAACACTACAAAATCACCATTGAGTTTGTTTTGTGTTGGCCTAGTTACCCTTGCTAGACTTTTAGAGCTGGGACACTAGGAAACCATTCAGCTCTGTCTATACTGATCAGTCTCAGGGGCCACAGGGCTGTGCTTTGGGTTTCTGAAGTAATACATTCTCACAGAGGTACAGCCAGTCAACATAGTGTGGATTGGTCCAGCTTCAGCACAGACAGGGGTGCCTGGAAATTCCCTGATGTTAGGTTCCTAGATCTCCCATCACCAGCATCGCGGAAACATCTTTCCACACACCTCTGCCATGGTCACACATGCTCATGGTCCATTAGAATTATGCCAGCAGAGAAGAACCCAGCCTTGTGTGGTGCTTGCTGCCTTGCCCTTACACTTGCTTCTCCTTCAGTGGTACCNTGCCTCTCTCTCTCCTGAGTCTCTCCAACTGGGAGATCTCCCTATTAGAGCTTCCAATGAGCTGCTGTCTCTACAGAACTCTTTCCACTAACTCTCATCTTTCTGAAAGACCATGAGGCAAAAGCTTGGGCTGTGCCAACATGAAAAAAAAAAAGCTCTCTACAGCTCACAAGCAGTGGAGTGGGAGGATCAAGACTGACAGCTGAACCTTCATTTGTTGCATTTTTGGTTCATTGGTGTATTGCCATATGTGGACTGAACCCAGGGCCTTGCATATGCTCATGTCAGGCAAGCACTGTTCCACTGAACGATCTCCATGAGTCCTTATGTGTGATTGATTGTTCTGCACAGTGATGGAAGGATTAGCAATAACAGACATCTAAAGGAGATTGCCCCATGCAACATAGGCTACGGTTAGCCTGATATAACCCACTGCTGATTTCAGGTCAAAGTAGGTCTATCCAGGTCTTAGCACATGGAGCTGGTGACAAATTCCTGAATCCTAAAAACAAGAGCTTGAGGGGGTGGGGAAGGATGCCAGGCCCNCCCTCTGCATTTTTAGTTTTCCTTAGTGCCAAATAGGAGAAGACAAGAGCTATGCCTTTCCAGAATGGCCCAGTGGCCTCTCCCAGCAGGAATTTCCCTGTAGCCAGCAGGAGTGATGAGTCTGAACCGTATCCTCACGTATTTTCTGCCTCACATAACACTGTCAGCATTAAGTCCGCTAGACTGCTCCAGTTTGGTTCACTCCAGTGTTACTGAAACCCTGGTCCCAGCTCATGTGATTCCAAAACATGAGCTGAGGTTATCTCAGGTTAAGAAGGTAACTAGCAGAGAATTTTTTTNAAAATCATTTCTCTTAAAGAAACACTCCACTGCTTGTTGGAGTGCCTGCTTTCCTTGGCAGAACTGGGACTTTTGGTTAAGTCAGCTCCTTTCCCTTGCCTGGTCCAGCCCCACCCCTTGCCAACCCCAGTCCTTCCCTAACCCCAGCCTGCTCTTTCTCTCTGTAGGTTCAGCTCACATATTCCCCTCTGCCTTCTCCCACTGCACTGGCTCTTAAGAATCCCCCCTACTGGGAGAAATTCTCCTTGCCTAGGGCTTCATAAGAAATACTNCTGTTCCAAAAATTGCTGCTCAAAAATTTAATCTTTGGGTGTGTAGCAGTCCCTCCAAGGTCCCCAGGCAGACCCACAGTCTTCCAGCATTGGCTCCTTCTCTGGACTCCTCTCTACCTAGGGTGCTCATTGGCCTGCCCCGCTGCCACCCTAGCCATTGGCATGGTGAGTGCACCTCCCCCTACTGCCCAGCCCTCCTACAGGGCACCAGTCTAAATCCTTACAGCTTTTCTATTTATAGCCTCACCTCCAAGCTCATGAGCTTTTGCCAGGTGAATATTTATCAAGCTCCTTTCTTCCTCAGGTCTNACACANGCATTTGAAGGAAGCCAGGCCTGAGATGCAGCAGGCACTGCAGACCCCCGCCCCCAAAGCTGCGGCAGACCTAACTTCCTTCCCTTGATACAACCAGTTCTGTCCCTTCAGTCCACCCCCCATTCTTTCTGCCTCCCCTGCAGAGGTGCCAGGATGCTCTCCTCCCCCCTGCTGATACACTACTCCGTGCTTGCCCACCCTCCAGATTCTCCTGTGGATCTCGAGCCCCTCTGCAAGCCTCTGAACCCTCACTACTTTTTAACTTTTTAAAATTTTATTTATTTTACANCCTGACTGCAGTTTGCCCTCCCTCCCCTCCTCCCAGTCCCTTCCTTCTACCCCCTCCCATCCTCTCCTCCATTTCTATTCAGAAAAGGACAGGCCTCCTATGGATAGCATCCAAATCTGTCATNTCAAGTTGCAGTAAGACTAAGCACCTCCCCTTGTATTAAGGCTGGGCAAGGCAACCAATGTGAGAAATAGGGTCCCAAAAGNTAGCAAAAGAGTCAGAGANAGCCCTGCTCCCACTGTTANGAGTCCCACAAAAAGACAACGCTACAAAACTGTCACATATATGCAGAGTGCCTAGGTCAGTCCCATGCAGGCTCCCTGGCTGTGAGCTCCTATGAGCCCAGGTTAATTGATGCTGTGGATTTTCTTGTGATGTCCTTGACCCCTCTGGCTCTTACAATCCTTCCTCCCTCTCTTCAAAAGGATTCCCTGAGCTCAGCCTAGCATTTGGCTGTGGGTCTTTGCATCTGTTTCTGTAAGTTGCTGGATGAAGCCTCTCTGATGACAATTGAGCCAGGCACCAATCTATGTGTATAGTAGAATATCATTAGGCTGACATATTTTTCTCCAGTCATGCTTGGTTCTATCCTAGGTCTCTGGGCCCTCCAGCCTCTGGGTCCTGGAGCTGCAGGCAGTGTCAGGGGTGGGCTTACTCTCTTGGCATGGGTCTGAGGCCAGAACAATCATTGGTTGTCCACCTCCGCAATCCCTGCCCCATCCTTACCCCAGCACATCCCATAGGCAGGATAGACTGTAGGTAGAAGATTATGTGGCTGGGTTGGTGTCCCAATCCCTCCACTGGAAGTCACAGGAGATGGCCAGTGCAGGCTACAAACCCCCTGTTGCTTGGAGTCTTTGCTAGGATCATCCTTATAGATTCCTGGGAGTTTCCCTTGCACCAGGTTTCTACCTGACCCTGAATTGCCTCTCCCCTTTCCAGTCTCTTACTTACTCCATATCCTCTCCACCTTACTAGAAGCCACAAGGGTGTCNTGAAGGCCATTTCCCTGGAGTAGTCACCTACCCCTTCTGGAAGCCTGAGAAATGACACCCTCAGAAGGTGTTCTAGGAGCTGGCACTGTAGCTCAGAGATAGAAGCTGACCACCAGAATCCCAGAGTCCCATGTAGCTCAGGTGAAGAATGCCAGTCCCCACCAAATTGACTCCAGTGCCCTGAAATAAGAGATTACAAAGCAACATAAAGTAATATTTTAAAAAATAGCTCAATACTTATAGACCTTATTGACAATTGATAGGACGATGGCAAAAGCTACAGAACCTCAAACCATGGGTCAGTCATGAACTGTAAGTATCTGTCAGTGTCTCCTTCTACAAGCTGCTGGGCTTCAGTAAAAAGCACACAACTGTGATGTTCTGACGAAGATGTCCAGTATGCAATGGGATGTTGACNTTAACCTTGTCATTTCAGTCCTTTCCTACATTCCAGCTTCTAGCCATTGCCTGTGCATGGGGGGACAT
>LZPO01008018.1:122989-136210 GCA_001675575.1 Neotoma lepida
CACTGTCCGGGCTTGATAACCTCATCTTGAAAAACAGGAGTGACCACAACTCTTAGACATGGCGACTGTTGCAAGAGTGTCTGGGATGGCCACCCTGTTGACCGTTCATCCTCATGCCTCACTCTAAGGAACACCAGCCCCCTCCTTTCTGTCCACAGCCACCCTAAAATAGACCTGTGGTTTTGTATGATAAAAACAAAACCAGCAGGTGACGTAGAGCTGCAGTCTAGCCTGTGTAGCAAATGTTGGAGCACATGGTGGCTCCAGCTGAATCTGCTGAATGGAAATAGGAAGATAAGTCTCAATGGCAAAAGTGAAGGTTTAGACCACAGTGCCAATGTGTCTATAAGATAGAATTAAGCTATCAGGAGGGCCGGCATTAGTAGATCTGTCTGAAGGCTCCCCATGTCCTGGAAGATCTTTGACCGTCAGGTAGAGAGCGATTCTTCTGTTGACTTTTTTTTTGTTTTGTTTTTTTGTTTGTTTGTTTGTTTTTAGTGTTCACCTATTCACCTAACCTTTCCTGCATGCAGAGGCTATCCCATTGCCATGACAGTAAGGCCTCCATTCCTTTCTGGGCTGCCTAGAGGTCTGAATGACAGGCTTCTGTCACCACCAATGTCCTTCCTCACCACTTCTTTGCTTCTATATTCATGGCTCACCTGAATGGCTGCTATATGGTTCCCGGGAAACGCCAGTCCTGTTTTGCTGTGAAATCTCAAAACTAAGTGTAGAATTAATCTTTGTACCCACAGCTTCTCTCTGCTCCTTCTCCGAGCTGAAATATCCCCTATGCAGACAAAGCTTTGACCCATCAGCTTTTCTACCCCTCAGATTTTTNACTCACCCAAGACTCCACTCCTGCAAGCACTCTTCCTGTATGAATGTTTGCTTGTTGATCATACAGCCCCTTCCCAGGAGGTGAGCTTCAAGCTGCAAGACTATGTGGTCTCTTTGCCAAACTCTAGCATCCAGAGCGTCTGGTACATAGGTGGCATGCAACCACTGACTGGACAAAAGAATGAAAGCNTAAGGAAGATGTGCCCACACATANGTAGAGGCACGTGGGTGGTTGTCTGTGTCTTAAGACAGTTTTAAAGCTGAACCTGGTTGGGTGGCATACAGAAGCTGCTAGATTTGACCAAACTGAGCAGCTGCTCCTTTAGCTCCAGCACTGGCCACTGTCAGGAGCCCAGACAAGAAGGTCACCCTGGCTTCCTACTTGTATCAGGGTTCCTGAAGGTACTGACTCCCCGAAGACCATTGTATTGTTTGTGTTTGTGTCTGTACACAAGAGAGTTGACTGCCTTGTGGCTCCTTGGGCGTTTAAGCATAGGGTTTTCTTCTTGGTGTTTGACACTGTGATCACTTTTAATTCAGTTTGTCTTAATGGATAAAGATAGGCACATGCTTGTACTTACAGGGTACTAAGTGATACTTCAGTAGGCATATGCATCCTGTAATGTTTAAGTCAGATTAAACACATCTCAAACATATTGAATTTCTTTATGCTTAACAATTATTTCTTATAACTTTTGAAATGTACACTACATTATCATTGTCTCTAGTTGCCCTACTGTGTGCCAGCACATCAGAACTTCTCTTTCCTAACTGAAATGGTGGTCCATGGACCGACCTCTCCTTCTCTCTCTTTTTCATACTCTCTTTAGCCTCTGGTAACCATCACTCTCCTCTCAACTCCTGTGAGATCAATGTCTTCAGATTCTGCAGATGAATAAGATCATAAGGTGTGTGTCTTTCTGTGCCTGGGTTATTACATTAAACAGAGTGATCTCTTCTACCCACATTGCCACAAGTTACACAATTTTATTATTTGTATGATGCAATAGTATTCCCTTAGGTATACATACTTCCTTTTCTTTATCTATCCAGCNGTTGATAGATACTTAGATTGATTCTACAGAGTGGCTATTATTAACAGTGCCCCAGGGGACATGGGAGTTCAGGTGTCTCTGTGACATGCTGACATTTCTTTAGGTACATACCCGGCACGGGTTGCTGTGTCACNTGAGTTCTGTCTCTATCAGGAACGTCCTACTGTGTGTCATAGCTGTACCANTTTACATTCCTACCAACAGCATGCAAGGGCTTCATGTCTATACATCCTCATGAANACCTACCTTGTCTTTTTTGCACTNCTTCTTCTTAATGAAGTGGCAATGATTTGATTTGTGTTTCCCTGGTGACTGGCGATGCTGAGCATATTTTCATATATNTCTTGTTTTTCCAATGTCTTCTCTTGACAGGTGTCCAGGTCTACTGTCCATTTTCAGTCTAGTTATTTTTGCAGTTGAGTTTTTGGAGTTCCTTGCGTATTCTGTGTTTTAACCTTTCCTTAGATGTGTGGTTCACAAATGCTTTTCTCCCAGTCCATAGGTGGTCTCTTCACTCTTTCCTTTGCTATGTGGAGGCTTATCAGTTTGCTATAATCCTATTTGTCTATGTTCTTGTGCTGTGGGGGTCTTGTCCTACCNCCTCTAATTCATTATAATGTCCCNAAGCATCCCTTTTATTGTTCCTTCTAGTAATTTCATACTTTCAGATCATGCAGTTAAGAATTNAATACATTTTAAGTTGATTTTAACTGATGAGAAGGAGTCTATGGCATCCAATGTGTAGAAATTCTGCTGGCTATAATTGTGTGGTTTATTTCTGTAATCTTGTTCTGTTTCTTTGGTCTCTATGCCTGTTTTTGTGTTGGTCCACACTGCTTTGGTTACAGGAGTTTTGCAATATGCTTTCAAGTCAGGTGGCATAATACCTCTGGCTTTGTTCTTTTTGCTAAAGGTGGCTTTGATGAGTCAAAGTTTGGAGTATGAAGTTCTAATCATTTTTCCTTTATTCTGTCCAGGCAGCAATTCCTACCTCTAAATCTTTCTTTCTGAGCAGAGATGACTATGTGAGATGCCTTGGGTGACCTGGCCCAGGTCCTGGTCAGATCGTAGCGAGCCACAGGTAGATGTGTGGGAAGCATGCTGCAGGCACAGGGTGTGCATGTGGCCAGCACTGAAGCATGGGTCCAGATGGAGCACCGTGGTGAAGTCTTTGCCTGCAGTGCCGCGTGATTGCCAGGCACAGACTTTGAGGGCTAAGTCGGCCTTCCTTCCTTCCCTCCCTCCCTCCCTTCCTCCTTCCCTTCCTTCCTCTTTTCTCTCCATTCTCTCCCTGCCTCCTCCCTTCTTCTCCCAATGTCATCGATTCTAAAAGTTTTAGGAAGAAACAGATAACATGTTTTTGGTAGTAAAAATGACTGTACAGTACTGATAATATCTGTGCTTAAGGTCTGCTATGTGTCTCCGCAACCCCATGACTCACTTCCCATAAATCGAGCCTAGCATTTCTGTTTCTTGGAGGTCTGAGTTATCGGGGTCAAGAGAAACAANACCCAGCTCTTACAATCAAAGTACAATATTGCAAATGATATTTCTCATCCCTTTTAAATAGCCTGTTAGCATCAAACGTTAGAGGCTCCTCTTCCAGGGTAGTTAGGATCCACTAAGCACTGACAAGAAAGAACAGACATACACAGTGCACTCAGTTAGATTCAAACACATCCTGAGAGGTCACAGAGACACTGAAGATCCTAGGAAAGCAGGAATTTATCCCAAGTGCGCCTGCCCTGCCTCAGAGGGAAACTGAGTCAGGTGGCAGGTGACATGGAGAAGCACAATATGGAGTCACTGGCGCTGTGAGGGGCTGAGGGACAGTAGCGGACCTCTGAGCCCTCCAGTTCTCCAGGAGCACCATGTGACAGTCACAGGGAGCCTGTGTTGAGGACACTTTGTCACGTGCTCTTGAACTTGTCAAATCTTGCTTTACGAACACCACACAGCTTCCACAGTCCCCCTTTCCCCTTTAGAACTGGACAATGGCTTCTGTTTTCACACATCTCAAAACACTTGGTGTGAAACACACATTACATGCCCCTAAGTGTGTGTGTGTGTGTGTGTGTGTATATATATACACTTTCTAGTGTAGAAAATGTATTTTAGTATGTTTGAAGTTTAGTGTCCCAAATTGCAACAGATAATACAAGTTTTATGATCTTGCTCAACATGCATTTCTTTTTTCAGAACTGTAAGCTTGTCATACCTTATGTAAATGGTTTGGGCACAAAAATCCATTACCTGTTCAGCATTGGAAATGTTATAACAAGCTCTTGGATACATACCAGAAACTTTGCACAGGTTGTTTGGAAATAGCAAATTATAAATTACTTTCCCCTGCTCATATTTAAGGGTATTGTAACAACTTTTATTTACTGCTTATCTAGGCTACAGATTTCATTAAGGATTTTGGAGTATTTTTTTAAGTCTGATTAATGTTTAATTAATCTCTTAATTAATTAATTAGTCTCTTCTCCTGTTTTACTCAAATTTGCAATAAACTTTACCAGACAAGAATAATCTTTTCTAAAATCTATTTTAGGTTTTGAAACGAACATGAACCTGACTAGCCGGGATGAGCCCAGCTCATCAGAAATGGCTTCAGAGACTCAAGACAGAAATGCAAATAACCATGGGACTCAACTATCCAGCTCTCTGTCTAGTGCTGTCACAGCTGAAAATGGAAATTCTGTCACAAACGGTGAGCGCCTCTGACCTGGAGAGCCAGTGGGTCAAAGTCTTAAGCTACAGCTACCTTGGAGGAAGCATGCATCTAACACAGGAAAATGAAGTAGGCTTGGTAACTGGAGAGAGAATGGAAACTGTAAACTCCACCCTCAGCATCACTGTCAGCATCTTCCCTCTGAGGTCAAAGGGGAGAGTTGAACTCCCTATTTGATGACTTTGCAGAGGTTTGATGGGGTGTCAATCTGTAGGAACCAGTAGAAGGCACATCTTGTGTTGGGGAGAACAAGAACGTTCAACCAACATTGCTGAATTAAATGTTTTCACACAGCTAAGAAGTGCAAAGGAAAATAATATTGAGGGGCTGCAGATGACAGACTGGCTTTAGGTTATTGAGTGAGTCTATCGCTTAGAAACTGGCTGGGCTGCCACATCCAAGTCCACATGAACAAACGTTTTCTCTGATATGGATTTAGTAGTGGCTGATGGGAAACTCTAGCTGTTCTTTCCTGAGAATGCACGGGAGAAACTGAGAGAACATCCCTGTTTACTCTGACAAAAGGGACTAGAGACCCAACAGGACAATCAGCTGTTGGGAAGGGGCCAAGGTGGGGACGAGGCCTCGGTGCTCATTGTTTGTGCTGACAAAAGCCCAATTAAGGAAAGAAGGGTGTGTGCTGGCCCATGGTTTGAGAGGATACAGCCCACCATGCGTAAAAGGCATTGGTAGTGGGAGCTGAGGTGGCCAGATCTATTGTTCCAGCCAGATCTATTGCTCCAGCGGCCAGGATCAGAGAGAGAGATGGCTGTTGGTGCTCGGCTGGCTTGATTATTTCTCCTTAGTACAAGAACCCAGAACAGAGTGCCACCCATGTTCAGGGATACCATCCTTCCTCAGTTAAATCTCTCTAGAAATACCATCCTAAGTGATTCTAAACCTATTCAGGTTGACAATCAAGATTCACCAGGCCAGCCATGCTAGCCTACTGAGGCAGTCTGAGTCCTGGGCTGTCCTCCCGTGTGCATTGGGGACACTGGAAAAGCCTACTTCTCTGATAGCCCTGTGATTCTGGGCACACAGACTAAGTTCAGGGCTCACCTAAGCCATGGAGGGGGTGGGGCTTTGAAGTGTCCATCACAGAGTCACTTGTACCAGAACCAGGACCATGGGTTAGCTGAAGCTCATTAGAACCCCCAAGTTGGACTGGGATTATAGCATTCTTAGGCACCTGGGAAAAACCTATATAAATCTGATCCCAAGGACAACAAAAGTCTCTTAGGCCTCTCAATATTATTACAAACCATTTTTTAGATACAAAGCCCAGCACACAATTAAGATTAATGAGACACATGAGCACAAAAACTTGGATGGAAAATCAGAGGCANAACTGGCAATTGCAGTTTGCCCATGAGNGCTTTAAAGATCCAAGCAGAGAGACACCTGCCTTAAAGGACCTGGACGAAGGGAGGAAAGTCCNGCAGAATGGGACTTCGACCATCCAACAGGAGCTGAAAACAAAACACACGTCACTAAAACAAAGCCCGGCACCAGATGACGTTCAATTTAACCAGACAGTAGTGTAGGTGGACAATAGGCAGACAGTCACTACAGCAAAACACATCCGATTCTAAGAAGAGAATACAGATTCTAGAAAACAATGCACAGTGAGAAAGGTTGTTAGTGTTCTAGGGAAAGAGAGAGTGATTAAATGTAGAAATATTTGCCAATTTCCCAGCCCTTATGAAAGCATCCCGGCGTGGATCTCACTTGGGAGTCTGTTATAGAACCCCCAAAACTCTGCATAGACCCCAGTCGTGAGTGGTGTCGATGCAAACACTTGGAGCAGGCACTTCTGTGCACTCAATTCATACATAACCCACAGAGCTGAAAATCAATTTAGCACCCTTTACCTAGTGACCAGATGTCTCATTATCCATTGTTATGTGAGAAGTTACCCTCTGAAATTTAGAGAGTTAATGTAGCAAACTGGGANGATTTCAGATCTGCNAAGGGTCTGGACGCTGGACGTAGCTTACTGAGGTTCCTCACTGGTTAACAGNAAAGCTGTCAGGAAAGCTGTTATATTCACCTTAAATCTTGACCGAAGGATGACTCACATCTAAGATCACTCAATAACATGGGCACACATCAGAAAATTCACACCCTGGTGTATACACACTGACCTTCCCAAAGGCCAGCTTCACAAGGCTGCAGGGGACTCATCCCCAAGGGCCACCGGTCTCAGTAAGAGCTTCCGGGATGGAAGCCATAGCTTTTCCACAACTGGGGGCATCATGGCAGCACTCAGCCACATTCTGTGTGTCAGAAGTGAGTTATTAAATNTAGTCACATGCCATGGAAGGGATTCCTTAGAGCTGAGTGCCCAGAACATGCTCTCTGAGCATCCGGCAGGCTTACTGAGCACACATCTGTGATATTGCTAAGAGGGATCCCAGCCTGTGTGCACCAGAGTGGNTGACACAAACACATCAAGCTAAGTGAGAAAAGTCAAGAAGCAAGCAAGTGACCAGTCTGGGGTAATTCAGGTGTACGCAGAGGGGTAGGTGAGCAGCTTTGTGGAAGAACAAGGCATTTGCAAAGGCTGAACAGCCCACATCTGTATCAAACTGAAATCATCAACAGCCCACATCTGTATCAAACTGAAATCATCAACCTTTGTTGAAAAATAGAAAAATCACATCTCTGAATAATCAGTGGTTTGATAAATAGATCCTAATCAAAACTGAAANTGAAAACATTCTAATTAGAGCTTATATAACAGGAGCATATGGGAACTCACAGGGCTAGGATGTGGCTAATGTCTTCATGGCTGGGAATTAGTGCCTGAAGCGCATGCTCTATATACATGTGCTGAAACAGTCAAGACCCTAGAAACAATAAAAGCAAACACCAGGAGAGTAGAAAAGAGACAACTATAGACAAAAGCATGCTCACTGACGTACAGAAACTAGGAAGCATGAACTGATTCTCTCAAGAAAGTTACCTTGAAAACATGACTAGAAGCGACAAACATCTCACAACAGTGGTAAGCTACAGGGGCACAGAGAGCAGATTCCAGATGTAGGAAGGTGNATTACTCCCAGCTTACAGAAATCACGGGGGACACAAGGGGAATATGAGCAAACTCGTGCCGAAATAAATTTGGAAATTTACACAGACACATTTCTATCAAAACTGTAGAAGAAAGAAAGCTAAGCAGTGTATAAATAGCAAATTAACTGAATTTGTAATTGAACCTCTTCCTACAAGGAAACTTCTAGATCCAAATGTAAAGCAGTGAAAGTTATAGAACAAAAATACAGTGAGGGGAAAAGGAATTTTCACCAGGATGGAGAAGTATGTAGACCCAAAGAAATGGGGGNAAAACATTTATTAGGAGAAAATCATTTCCCACACATTTAACAAGCTGAGGGTCCTACTCTGTTCATAAACAAGACACACTCAAGTAAAATTTGGATCAAAGACAATCCAGGCATAGCCATGCTCGATGGAGTCTAGCCTTGTCTGCACATAGGAAAGTGAAGGCTGAACTGTATGCCCACACATCTTTCAGAGTTTTGGGGGAGCAGCAGGGTCTGCCACAAGTCCTAAGGATAGCCTCTGGGTATATGCAGGGAAAAGAGACTCTTTGCTTTCTGTGTACCCACTGCTGACTCCTCCACCAGGCTCCAATAGGTGGTCCCAGCCCANTAGTCACACAGATGGCCCTGNTTAACATGATTGGGTCATAAAACAGCAAAACGTNGTGAATCTGGGTAAAAGACAGGTGGGGAAGAGGAGTGAGGTGNTGGGGTAAGAGAGAGGTAAGATCAGGTAGGAAGAGAGAGTGGCCCGAAGGTGTCATATACATGTGTGAAATTATCGAACTAACCTAATAGACTCCCAAAAGAGTCTCCCAGGAGAGGGCGGACCAAGTCCCCTCTGTCTCAGAAAGCACCTGAGTCCCCAAGGAGATCACCATATCCTTGACTTTACAGTCCTTACAAGGCTACATTTCAATCAACAAATAAATTAGAGAGGGAAGGAGGAAGGCAACTTCCCTCTAGACAAATATTTCATTCATTTATGTTTTATCAAAAACATAGTAAAAAGGTAAAAGCTACAACTTGGAAAATGGTCTTAGGTAAATCCAAACAGGATGACTCAAGTCTCCTGAAGAATTTTAACAGGTTGAAGCTGATGAACCCATAAGCGCCATTCTGGTCGGTGATATTTTCCTGGGACTATTAAAATACCCAGTTCCAGGCCCTCTGCGTTGGAACCTCAGCAAAGTGTCTGCCTNTTGAAGCAAAGGTACAGCTTGCAAATGAACCAGTGAGTGCTAGACAGACAGCCAGAAAAATCCAGTCCTTAGTGTTATAGAGCTGAGCAATTTCCACACAGAGCCTGTGACTTGCACTTGACCATGGTACCACTAGATGAGAACAAGATTTTATTTTATTTTTTTATTTTATTTTATTTGGTGTGTGTGTGTATGCACGTGCAGGCAAGTGTGTGTGTGTGTGTGTGTGTGTAGGTGCCACGTGTGTAAAAGTACCTGTGGAGGCCAGAAGAGGGCCTCAGTTCCCCTGGAACACTGTTTCCTCCTATAATGTCATCCGGCCCAGCTACAAACCCCATATCCAATGCAATAATATCCAACCACAGGGTGAGACTTTACCTTTCACCTTCTAATTTTCTCCTCCTCGAAGGGCGTGATGCACGGCTGTGCCAGGGCTTTTACAGGGAACTGAGTAGGATGGGGCTAGCCTAGAGTTAGTGTTCGGTCAACAGTATCTATTCACAAGTTGTGGATGCTGAGAACTGAACTCAGGTCCTCTGGAAGAGCAGCAAGTGTTCTTTACCACTGAGCCGTCTCTCCAGCTCCTGGGGGTGAATTTTGATATGGATTTGTCATGCCTATGTGCCCATAGTATACAGTCAATGTCCGTTCTAAATAAAGGCATCAGGGGCAAGTAAATATTCAAAATAATTTAAAGTTCTGAACGAATCAAAAATAGCACTATTTTCTAGGAAATGATTTCTTTGGAGTGCCAGGATCTGCATGCTACCTCTGTTTCCCAGAAATAATTATGTTTGCTCATTTGCTGAAATACAGTTATGTGCGGCTAATTATAGCGATCACTTACTTTAATTGCCATCCTTTTGCTGATGTGAACACAGACTTGGNTACTTTTTTTGTGTATTTAATTATTCCCTGGACTTGTGGTTATTTATCATTGCATTCAAGAGCCGCCTTTAGTGTTCGAACACTTGCTTCAGCCATATCAAACAAAAATATTGTAAATATAAAGATGTTTATTTTGTGGCAAAGTAGAGATATAAAAAAGTTCCAACTAGGACATTTTATGATCAGTATGATTTTCTTTCTTGCTGCTCAATGAATATGCATTTTATTGCTGAGCACCAGGAAAAAATGGCAATTAAGGATGGAGTCGTTACATTTGAGCTTACATTCATCTCTCTTCTTTTTATATGCATTATATTCACTCTCTGGATGTCNTCTGGGTTGTCTTTGCCAGTAAAGGCTGGATGAGGGGAAGGACTGCTAGCTCATAACAGAGCCCAGAATCTCTGCACTGTCCCCTTTGTCTTGAGCTGGGGGACATCAGAACCAAGTCACAGACCTGGAGGTGGCAAAGTATAGTTTCCNTCAGCCATGCCTCCAGAACAGGGAGCCTAGACTAGGATCCCATCAATTATGGGTCTGTCTACTGTCTCCAACTTTATTTTTGAAGCTGGACAGATTCTTTGGAGCTCAGAGTATTGTCTGATTTTAGTCTCAAGAACAAGAGTGAAGGAAGCAAGCCTCCACTTCTCAAATGGAGACAAAAACATTTGTCTTTGTTGAGAAGCAGAAGGGGCCTTACCTGCCAAGCCCTGCCCCATTCTCCATGATCAGAGACATTTTGAAGGCATGTTAAAGCATCTCTANTTTGGACCTCATTTAATTAAAGTTCTCTTACTGGTGTCGGGAACTGCGGGTTGAAAACCAATGGGCTAGGATTATGTTTTGCCATTCCTTTCAGTGGATGTCTTTCTTGGGGTTTAAGAGGTCATCTTGCCAGTATCTGAACCCCAGATCTGACAGGATAGCACCCCAACCATGGCCATGGTACTTAACCTTTCACTTCCCAATTTTCTCAACCTTAAAAGGGAGTGATGCAAATGGCTGTATCTGAACTTCTATGGGGGACCCAGTAGGGCAGGGCCAGCCCAGTTAGTGTTCAGTCAACAGTACCCATTCACCAGATCTTAGAGGTTTCATAAGTTTGCATGGAGAAGTTATATGTGACATAGATGAGGAGCATGGGGATGAATTGATTTCCTGGGCCACTCAGGCTACAACACAAGAAATAATCTGGAGTGACCTATACACATCTAAGGGCCTACTATGTCTGGCTCAAAGTGAGTAGAAATAGATTGGACAAGACTGAAGCATACACAATTCCAGAGTTCAAGAATGGCTGTCAGGTCTCAAGTCATATTCTCTACATAAATCCAAAGTTCCTATAATAGTTTCTCCACCTTTGCTATTTTGAGAGGCAAAATCAGTTAAGTTCTTGTGGTCACACACACATTTTCTTGAACTGTTTGATGAAAATCAGAGGTTTATTGCTGGTCACTTATACCATTTCTCCTGTTTTCTATGTATGTTCTATGTCCATCTCTCCCCCAAAAAATATTAATTATAGGTCCTTTATTTTTATTTGTGGATGTTTTAAAGATAGTGAGACTTTTATTTAATGTATTTCAGTATTTTATATTGTTCTTACATATTTTTTTTCAGTTTGTGACACCTTAAGTATATATTCACTTTAATGTTCATAATTAGAGCTTTTAATCTCTTTTCTCCCAGCATGGTTTATGACTTTGGTAACAGTTTTAGATAGTTTACCTTAAAGGGGTATTATTATTATTATTATTATTATTATTATTATTGGTTTTTTGAGACAGGGTTTCTCTGTGTAGCTTTGTGCCTTTCCTGGAACTCACTCGGTAGCCCCTGTCTCTTATATACATCTAGATGTGTATAAGAGACAGGATTAAAGATGTGCGCCACCACCGCCCGGTGAGTATTATTTCTATACAGATCCCTGAACCACCTTGGGAGGAAGGGATGTGTTGTAGATGTCCAGTTTAGGACTGGACACTGTAGTCTCTCATTCTCTGTAACTCTGTCTAGTTGTGGGTATCTGTGATAACTACTGTCTCATGCAAGAGGAAGCTGGGTATAGCAATGTGTCCTTGAGTTGTTTCAATGTTTCTTTAGCAGAATTCTCCCCTAAGGCCTGTGACCTGTCTAGGCTGATACATAAAGACTGTCAGGCCAGAGACCTTAGATGGCTTCAAGGAGACAGTGTTGTCTGAACACAGAGGACACTTGAACATATGAATCCACAGCCATTGCAACAGCACACACAAGACCTATACAATCTCAAGCCCAATAGAATCCCAGCATGCAGAGGGGAGGTGGGCACAAAGTCCCATCCCTAGCTGAGTAGCCATTGCCATTTCATAGCTGCTGGGAAAGGGAGAGTCAGTTTCATTTAATGGTGTGGCTCCTTTTATAAGGCCCACACTCCAGGGAGAGAATGAACACACGTGAGATCATGAAACTGGGTGCGTAGGGAAGGAGGTTGGAATTGGGAGGAGTTGGAGGAGGAAGGGAGAATGTGATCAAAACATCTTGTACAAAATTCTCAAATAATCAATAAAATATTATTTAGTTGGTACACACACACACACACACACACACACACACACACACACACACACTTAACCTCCTTTGTATGGCAGATTCCTAGCTGCTACTTAGCCCCTCTTGCTCCCCTCTTGTGAGATTCTAGCAGCACTGAAGGTCCCCCACTGCTGCCACAGCTACAAAGATCTTCTCTGGCCCAGGTGTCTCCTGGGAGACATGGCTCCTTCTTATCCTGCTCTTACTCAGAGGAGACCCCTCTCCTGTCAAGCTCCCCTGCTTACCCACCTAAGTCCTCACCAGCTCCCACCTCTACAAATACACCCACCCTGGCCTGTATCCTCCGTCCCTCTCTGCTGAGCCCTGCCACAGATCCCAANCCTATCATGTCCTCAGCAGGTGGCAACTGGCTTTTCATGCAGGAATTTCATAAAATGTTGTCATCTCTTAGATGTCTACAATGTCATCAGTTGCCTGCAAAACATTGTCACATCCCCACAAAATGCTCTCAAAGCCCTCGAATATCTGGCTAGGTTCACCTTCCAGTACATTCTCCAGTTCTCTGAGNTGGACATGCCATTTTATGGGCTGTTGCTTATGCAACCTTGGNCCTCCTGGCCTCAGCTGGGCCTGCAGTTCCCAGTTTGCTTTACTATGGTCTTCTTCCCATGTTGCCCCAGCAGGAAGTTTTCTTAGACCCCTCCCATCAGGTGAACCCCTACTTCCCTCAAACCCCACCCAGCAATACCTACATTTTGTGTTCTGTACTTCCCGTCTAGCTATTTAAAAAAAAATGGTCTGAGATCTCTACTTGATATTTGCTTCACTGTGACTCACTAAACAGTGCTCACAGCTAAGACACATCCATGCACAAAACCCACATTCTCTGCTGGGTACATGTTTGT
>LZPO01008018.1:146660-169681 GCA_001675575.1 Neotoma lepida
TATTCTCTAATTCTTCTTGGGACATTCTCTCTGACCAATGTTGTACACTTTCCAAATGTTCAGAGACTTCCTGTTATCTGTCTGTTACTGATTTCTGGCTGATCTGGTTTGAATCTGAGAATGTACCTTGTATTATCCCCGTTCCCTGAATTGCTTGGGCTTTGTTCTTCCAACCAGGGTGCGGCCTGGACTGGTGAAACTTCCTAGTATTCTGGAAGAGGGCTTATACTCTACTCTGCTGTGACTAAACAGAATCTCCTGGAAGTGGCAATCAGATCCAGCCANCAAGATGGTTCAGCTCTGTCTTTTTGCTCATTTTCTGCCTGTTATTGAGCAAAAAACACACAGCTCAGATCTAATGGCAGCGGCATCTACCCTGCCTTTGTTTCCCTGGTTCTGCCTCTTGTACTAGAAGGTCTGGTTTGGGCCATGAGGGGTCCCCACCATGTCCCTTTCCTTTTCACTCAGGNCTCTTCCTTCTTGTGAGGTCCCTTGTCTGGAACTGGGCCAGCGACCCTGTTACTCTTTCCATTCTTGCCTGGAAGTTGTAGCTTTTTTTTCCTCTTGTGAATTTTCTAAACAACTTCAACAAGACCCAATCCCTGGTCTGCACAAGTCATACCCTTAACGTAGAATTATTGAGGCTGTGAAACTACAATCCCAACATTTGCAGCTTTCACCCCTCCTGGAAAACATTCATCTCATGACTATACCTTTGCTCCTCTATTTAACACAGAGTCATTGCCCATGGCATTGTTAAGGGTCTTATTTATTTTGCTACAACCTGACAGTTTTCTGACAGACCTCTTGTCCTTACTGACAGGGCTGGTTAGGAGACCCATTTTGTTGTGTGTTTTCTGTTTGTCTGCACTGTTTGGTTTTATTTTGTCTCATTTTGTTCTTTCCCTATGGTGGCTTCTCTTAGATGATTTGAAGTACCTTTAACCCCTGTTTACGTTTACTTCCTGGTTTCTTACCTGCATATCCTNGTAAGTGTTTTTGTGGTCACCTGGCTGATTGTAATAGACATGTACCAAATTTTAGTCTGTTGGGGCCAATCATGTCAGCCCTTCTTCACTCCACACCTGNCCTTTACTTCATAGTTGTCCCCTGTCGATCTGTGTGCATAGAAACTTCTTGGGCACTTTTGTCACTTGGCTTTCAAAAGCAGAGCAGACCGTGCTTGTGGCTGGCTCCCCATGGCTTGCTCAGCCTGTTTCTTTATACAATCAGGACCACCAGCCCAGGTGTGGCATCCCTCTTGCATCAATCACGAATGAAGAAAATGATCCACAGACTTGCCTCCAGGTCAGTCTGAGGGAGCAGTTCCTTAGTCCAGGTTCCCTCTTCCTGGACGGTTGTGGCTCCTACTGAGTCGACAAAAACCGATCAGTACAATCAAAAGAAAAGAAGCACAGTGTGCTGGAGAGGGGTAGCCAGCATCTCTACAGTAGCCATGTTGACCACCCCCACGGCTGCCCTGCGTTGCTGATTCTCTGGCATCATTTCCTGTTGGCTTGAAGCTCATTCTGCAGTATCCTTTTCAGATCAGGTCCAGGATTCTCTTTGTTCCAGTTCTCCGCATTTTTCTTCCCCTCTGTAATTTACATGCTTCTTTATTTTCCTGACTCTGCTGATGGGTGTTTTTGCATTTCCTTGGAGTTGAATTGCAATCCCTGAGAGGGTGTCCGTGGTGGGTTTTCCATGTTTTGACCCTCTTTAGGCATCTACCCCTGGAAGTTTGTTGATAGACTCAGGATGATTAGTTTAAAGTAATTTCTTCTTGCTTTCTGCAAAGATAATGTTCTCTTTTGCTTTTTGCATGTAGGAATCTAACTGCTGGGGCTTTGAGCTTAGATCCATGTCAGTGGTGATAATTTTCATTTCTCTGATCAGAAAATAGTTGTTCCCTGTGTTTTCAACATGAGGCCGTGCTCGAACTGGCTTCGGGGGGCAGTGCTGAAAACAGTGCCAGAAATGTCTCCCGTGCTTGCTGTAACCTTCTCGATTCTTCTTCAATGTCTTCATTCTTTACATGGCCTCGAGTGCCCTTCCAAGCAAACTGGGCGGTTACCTCTGCAGTGTTGTAGTTCTGACTCTGTTATGCAGATCTCTTCATGCAGGCAGCTTTTTGTTCCTTCATAAGTGTGTGTGTGTGTGTGTGTGTGTGTGTGTGTGTGTGTGTGTGTAGCCTGGTACTGTTGAGGACCAAATGCATTTTAATTACTTTTGTATTGAAAGCACACACCAGCACTCAATAAATTGCCAGCTCAATTTAATTGTCAACCAGTGGCAGTCCTAGAAGAATTAAGGCAAATAAATTGATGTAATATTCCATAGCTTTATTAAATATTTTTTTNTTTAGGCCCATGTTAAAAATATACCAATAAACTTAGGAAATGGACACTCACACTCTGTGTTACCAGCTCTGGAAGGGGTGGAATCAGAAAGTCACATGGCATAAAGGGTTCCAGAAGATTCCTTATGCAGTATTTTTACTACTGATCATAATCATGTAATTATATAATGCATTTATCCATGTTATATTATGCAACTTAAGGCACATGATTTTGTGTGTGTGTGTGTGTGTGTCTGTGTGTGTGTGTGTGTGTGTGTACTATTGTGGATTACATAAAATTGTATATTCAGAGATTTATTTGTTCATTCACCCATTTGCTAGCCAGTGTCCACAGAGGCTCCACTGTGCTGAACACAAGCCTGGTCTATTGAATGCCTTGGTCTGCAGATGAAAACTCTTCCTCCCTGCAAGTCCAGTTCCAGCAGAGAAAACAAGCATTAAGCAGCATTAGGTAAAATGGATAATCCACCAAAAGCAGTATAAACAGAGGAAGGGGAGTTAAACTGCATCCACAGAAGGCCAGGACCATAGTGGAGNGGGTGATGTCTGCTGCTGATGGGAGGNGCATCCAGAGGAGGAGAGCCAGAGCTGCAGGTGCCTGGCAGCTGAGGAGAGGTGATTGCCTGCTTCTTTATTACATAAAGCTGGAATTCCCACAGTTGTAATGTAGGCCTGGAGAGAAGAAGGAGNCTAACTGTAAAAATGCCTATCATGACTGTATTGTGTGTTGACTTTCCTCAAAGCTGGTCAGACACGACTTGAAAAATTGCAGGTGAAGATGCTAGCTAATGCATCAGGTGGGAGGAAGTAGGCTTAGGCTCCTGTTCTCTGTCTTCTGAGGATGGTGGGTGGGGCCCTATTTGTCCTGGCTTCCCTCACTTGCTTGGGCCTTACCGCCCTACCTCCGGAACACGGGGGCTTTGGTCTCCTGGTAATGAAGTTGTAGATGGTTGTGAACTCCCTCTCTCTAAGAGTTGTATGCACTCTTAACCACTAAGGTGTCTCTCTAGCCCTGATAAATTATTGTTGAATGATAAACTACCTTGAGATCTTTCTATGAGATTCCTCCACACACCTTGACTCATCAAATTCACGTGTGTTTACGCTGTTGTTTTTTCATGAGGCATCTGGAGGAAGATAGGTCGTGCTTGATGCTTCTAAGTCTGTTCTTACAGAAGAATACAGACTTCTCCTATTTTCACAAGGGCTTAAATCTGTCTGTCAATTGTTTGATGGAAAAGGAAACCTCTTAGAAGATAATGCCACTNGAGCCTGGGAAGGTTGACTAAACCCCGTGTGTCTGAATTTGCCTCCCCACTTTACACTTACAGCCGAGTGACTTTAGCATCTAAAGATGAATTCCTGAGTCTGTGAAAGGTGCTAACAATATTTAACCAGCTTTTCTCTGGTGCCTGAGAGTGGTTCCTAGAATAATAACTTGGACCTGACACATAGAGACAAGCCTAGGACGCAGGAATTTCATCAGGCAGCGGGTGTTGTTTCCTGTGCAAACAGGCACCATCGCAGGGAATAGAAACAGAATCTTAGGGATGGTTCGCATCTCTGTGTGCAAACTGAAATATGGGAAAAGAGGAGGACAAGACAAGAATCCGTGCATCCAAAGTTTCTAGTACCTTCGGATAGGCTCCAGGATGGAGGCCTGATGTTTTAGGCAGGGGAAAGAGGGCAGTGCTGTGGAAGATTGTGAACAAGCCAGCCTNGGAGGGGAGATGTGGGTTAACTGTCCTCAGTCAAACTCCCTTTGACTCATAACAACTCTTTTATCATTCCAAGAAGATGTGTGAAAGGGGTTTTAACATACTTTTGCTTTTTTGTGTTTTCCAGTGCAACAGATTTTAAACTTTTCCATTAGTTCCCTGGATCTAAGTCATTTAAGAGTAACAAGCCATTACTATAAATATTCACTAGGTCTGTGCCATCCATCCNAAGTATTTGTTTTGTTACTTTCTCTTCTTCTGTGTGTGTGTGTATGCATGTTCCCATGTGTAGGTGCACAAGTATGTGTGGATATGTGTGCATGTGTATGTCTGTATGGGGTGGATCATGAAAGTTGATGGTGACAGGGGTTGTCCTCAATTGCTCTGTGTTGTGGGATATTTGTACACTGTGCAAAAATACATTGCTATGACNGGTTTAATAAAGAACTGAATGGCCAATAGCTAGGCAGGAGGTATAGGTGGGCCTTCCAGGCAGAGAGAGGAAGGAGGAAGAGATAATCAAGGTGCAGAGGAGATGCCAAGGAGACNTGGAGGGAGTCAGACATACAGAATGAAAGGAAGGTAAAAACACACATGGTAAAATGTAGATTAATAGAAATGGGTTAATTTAAGTTATAAGAGCTAGTTAGGAACAAGCCTAAGCTATAGGCTGAGCTTTCATAATTAATAATAAGCCTCCATGTCATTATTTGTGGGTTGGCAGTCCAAAGATAGTCCGACAAGGAAGCTTGCTACAGCTCCCCACCTTATGTACTGAGTCAGAGTCTCAGTTGAACCCAGAGCTCACCAGTTGGCTAGTCTAACCAGCCAGCTTGCCTCAGGGATCTTGTCTTGTCTCTGCCTCCCAATAGGTGAGTACACAGGGCGCCCTCCATACCTTTCCAGCTTTGGAGTGTGTCCTAGGGATTGGAGCTCGGGTCTTCACACTTGTGGGATAAGCAGTGTTGCTACCGAACTCTATCCTCAGTCCTGGGTTTTATCACTTTCAATTGACATAAAGAAACATACAGGCTTTTTTTTTTTAATCTTATAACTTGATAGCAGAAAATCAGCAACAAATGCAAATAAATGTCTATTGAAATCACAGCAGGTGTTTTTTATAATGCTAATTATTACCAGTAAGAGTAGTTCTTTCGGGCTGGAGAGATGGCTTAGAGGTTAAGAGCACTGACTGTTCTTCCAGAGGTCCTGAGTTCAATTCCCAGCAACCACATGGTGGCTCACAACCATCTGTAATGAGATCTGGCGCCCTCTTCTGTATACATAATAAATAAATAAATCTTTGGAAAAAAAAAAAGAAAAAAGAATAGTTCTTTCTTCTTTCAGGAAGTCATATCATCCAGATGTGGAAGGATGAACCTACCCCTACCCCTAAGATCTAGAAACAGCCATGCTTGGTGTCCATAAAACCTTCATGTACCTTACAGGGAACATCTCCTCCTGTATTTAAACTTGAGGCCACGAAGGAACTAAATCCCAAATGTAAATGTCACTGGACTGATGCACAGGCAGCTTTTCCTGACTTAGGAGAGACCAACATGGTTCTGACCAAATCACAAACACCATTTCTACTTTAAGAAACATTTTTTGTTTCGTCTGTCTGTTTGTTTTGTTTTATACTTTAAGAAATAGAGACAGACACACTCCAATAACCACAGACTTTCCAATGGGGCATGGTAGCTCACCCTTACAACCTCAGCTGCTTGGGAGGCTGGGGAAAGACGATGATGGTGTGTTGCAGACTAATCTGAGCTCCATAGCCTTTCCAAGCCAGCCAGATGGCAGGACAGCAAGAGCGAGATTCCATCACAAAACCCAACAAGAAATAACAGCAAAACGCGATCTTTGTTTTCTGTCTCACCTATTTTAGGCCACATCTTTAAGATTCACTTAAGCATACCTTGATTTTATAGTCTATTTTTCACATTTTGTTTCCTGATTTTCTTTCTTCCAGTGTCTTGTTAGTGACGAGTAGAAATAAGATTTGCATCCCATCTTAAGCACTAATATTTAGTATTCGGACACCCAGGGCACTGACCTCCTTTCAATTTCCATAAATGTCAGCACAGGCCTCTTTCACCTTTGGGTAAATGATCAATAGAGAAACCAACTCTGGGATAAATGAACAGCAATATGGCTTCACATCTGAATTATTTACAAAGATTATTTTTATCCTTGAAATGAAAGACTTAAGGTAAAATCCGGGGAACCAGTTACTCATTGGGAATAATTAGCTTTGCCCAAAGGAGTACACGTCCATAAGAAGTCTGGGACATTTGAGCAATCTAACTAGTTCACCCTACAGAACTCTGTTAATAGCATGGCAGGAAGCTGTTGAAAAATGAGCAAACAGGTGCAGGAGTACTAGGGCTCGTGAGGCCTGCAGAGCCCTTGTATTTCCCTCTAGGCTCAGGGTCGCTGTTTTCCTAACCACTGGTGTCACTGTAAGTCTCACTTATAAGAAAGAACATGGGCTGGAGAGATGGCTCTGTGGTTAAGTGTATTTGTTGCTCTTGTGGAGGACCTGATTTCAGTTCTCAGTACCCATGGGTCGGCTCACAGTCTATAACTCCAGTTCCAGGGGACCTGACACCCATTTCCTGTCTCCTTGGGCTCTTGCATGAACATGGTACATATAAACTTATGCAAACACACACATACACATAAAATTAAATAAATATTTAAAAAGGAAGAACAAGCATGAACCTCATCTTCATATCACTGTAGCAAGTCCTGTCTTAATTTCCATTATTTCCTAGTTGTGGGGCAACATGGGAGACTCTAATCTGAGCAAGGGGAACAGAAATTATGTCACAATCTCAATTTTCACTCCTTGTTATTTTCTTAAAAATGAACCCACGAGTGAAATTTATCATGATAGCATACCTCCCTTCTCTCAACACAGTCCCGGCATTCACACACTCACTCCACTGACACTCTAAGTCCACACACTGGATGCTGAATGTGATTGGAAATTACTTGCTAATCTTGGACTCTGAAGGACACCATGGTCTGGTCAAGCCATAATAGATGCACACTGAACAGATCAACATTTCTCCTCGACCCTTCACATCTTACAAGTAGTTTATAGCAGTGCTGGCCACATGTACACACTGCGCTACATAAAATCTCTTTATCCTTTTGGCTCATTTTGCAGCTGTGAGCTAAACAAATTTACAGATCAGGTAGCATAAAAGCCTACAGTAAAATTAAAATTCATGACACTCAGGTAAAGAATGTGTCTAGCCTAGTGACTGCTGAAACCAGGACTGTGGGGGAGTTGACAGAAACATGCACAGTTTCTATCAGCTTGGTCATTCCTGCCATGGCACATGACCTCCACAGCTGCTTTCTATGTGTGGTACAGGGCAGCCTTTGAGCTGACCTGCCTCTCAACTGTCACTGAGGTTCTCCTGGAGGAGAGACAGAATGTATTGGCTCCTTCCAGCTATCTACTGTGCAAGATCATATAGATTACTTGTATTGATTTTCTTTTAAATGAAGTAGAAAGATGACAAAAATCCACAAAAGGACATGATCAAATGAGGCAAAGCATGATTGCATTCCTTAAAAAAAATCACGAACATATGCAAATATTTTACCATGAGGACTCCGGAGCATGCAACCATTGCTTCAGAACCACTGTATTTAAGAGTTGTTCAAGGGGGCTGAAGAGAAAGCTCCGCTCAACTGGTAGGAGCTCTTGCTGCTCTTGTGTGGGACCCACGTTCAGTTCCCGACATTCACTTGGTAGCTCACAACTGGCTGTAACTCCAGTTCCATGGCATTCTGACCAAGGCAGGCAACAGGCATGCAGGGGGTGCACAGACATACGTGTAGACGAAACACTCAAACACATAAAAGAATAATCAAATATTTTAAGAGTTGCTTAAATTGCTCATAAAAATATGCTTATAGTGTTTTTATCTGATGCCTAAAATGAAAACAGGAAAACAGTTCTCACCCTTTCATTCCCACGTTTGAGACTGTCATAAACAGCCTCACCTAAATCATACTTACATTGTGACTCCAGCATGGCTCCAGATCTGAAGAGTTTCTCTTTCATAACAAAGGAGGGGCTCTGGTCCATTTCCTAGGGCCGTTTACTGGGAGAAGCCCTTTCATTGGATGTTATTTGATTTGGGCATCAAGATTCTTTCAGGAATTCTAGGGAACTTTTATCAAGTCAAGGAGCTAGCGATGTCAAGACTCGACAGCCACTCTGTGCTCATGCCCATTTTCACAAGTCACCTATGCATGCCACTCCCCCATCCCTCACCCAGTTCTTACCAGTTAAATGGTGGTGAGTTTTCTGTGACCAAGCTCTAGAGCCTGATGCAACATCCAGGCCAGGCTCTGCTCTCCAGAGGGCAGTGCTGCAGGCCATGCTGCCACTCAATACCAACTCTAGATCCACCATGCCTTCATGATGCCTGTACAGAGTGGAGTCCAGGTTCATTACAACATATGTACACAGACTTCGAGTCCCCCCAGGAACCCCCCTTCTGTGTTATTTCCTTTCCTACTTGCTCAGCTGACCACCCCCCAAAAAACCTCAGATCCTCTGCAAACCTTCTACCACGGTACCTTTTAACCAAGGCACATGGTTACAAACTGAGTTCTAGTAAACAAATCTCCCTTGCTTAGCTGTTCTGTCTATGTTGTGGGTATCACGGTAAGGCATCCATGGCATTTCCTTAAATCAGGGCATGTGCTCTGTTTACAGAGCCCAGGACTGGTCCAAGTGCTCCGCAGGTTTAAATAAGAGGGGGTGCCTTTTATGCCTTGGTGTAAGGGTTGCCTCCTGCCTGTAAATGCCAATGACGGTTCTGTGCAACCTTCCAGAAGGGAAGATGAGGAAGAGTGACTTCTATCTTATAAATGGGTGAATTACACTTAATGTGATGCCAGCTGACCCTGCTCAGGTGTGGCAGCACCCCTGACTTCCTGTGATTTTTTTCCTCTCTTTAAAAAGAAAGGATTCGCTTTCAGAAGCAAAATGATACTTTTTTTTTTTTAACCAAAATCAGCTTTTCCTTTTAATGATAACATTCAATTTATCTGGGAAAAAAATCAAATGGCAATCAAAGAATCCATGTGTGTTTTATTGTGACCAATAGAACATAAGATTGCACAGGTGAACAGACACTGGTGCGGGTATTTCTGTGACACTAAGTGCTACTCAAAATGCTTCTTGTTTATGCTCACCAGACAGAACAGCCCTGGCTTGTTATTCTGAGGTACCAAAGCCCTTTTATCACCTATGAGACGGTGATACATGGGTTTTGCAATCTAATAAATTTAATAGATCTAAATGAAGCAGATTAAATCTTATTAACCCCAGAGGGTTTTCCTTTGGGGGCAAGCCTCTGAAGATCATAGTCTTGAAATCCCTCTGTGTCAAAGTGTCAAAGATGCTGCAGAACACCTAACTGCCGTTTAGACATACCTGTGACCACACTTATGTTTTAATGAAGAGTGATAATGCTGGTACTCTGGCAGCCCTTTTGTGCAGTTCTGCCAGCTCTCTCTCCTTTTATGCCTAATAAATTCCCCTCAATCGCTACTAATCTCCAAAATGGATTCTAAGGAATGTTCTGTGGTAGCCTCCAAAGAAAGGCTTTATTCTGAGCTCCAGCTGATTATCGAAAGCATCAGTCAGATTTTCGCTTATTGGGGAACCACTGAAAGCTCTTTGCCTGTTGATTTCAAAATAATGTGCCTCTGGTCTCTCCTCGGAATTCAAACTGTCGACACCCTCATTAAGGAAGGGCTTGCTAATGGTTTGTGTGCATAAGCTTCACATTTTATAATGGTCTTGGGAATCTGAGTATTTTTAGTAAATGCAGCAAAGCTTTCAAAGGAAAGACCCTTCCCCCGCCAAAAAAGCAAAGACTGGGGATATTGCTCAGTCAGTAAAGTGCTTACTGTGCAAACATAAGGGACTGAGTTCAACACAAGAACCCACATTAAAATCAAACAAACAAACAAACAAACAAACGAAAACTGGTATAAATGGCACCTTCTTGTAATCCCAGTAATGGGAAGACAGATACAAGTGAGTTCATGGGGTTGCCTAGCCTCTAAGGCAAGCTCCTGACCAATGAGAGACTCGGCCTTAAAAAATAAAGGAGATGGTGTCTGAGAAGCAATGTCCGGGGTTGACTTATAACCTACATACACACCACACACACACACACAAAACACACACACACAACACATACACACACACACAACACACACACAACACATACACACACACACATTCATACACACAAGTATGCACACACGAACACACACCATGACTCAAGCCAGAGATTTGGGACATTTTCTGTCAACTTCTCTCCTAACAAGTCTCACTGGTATCGGCAACTACTTGGAGTCACTGGTGGAGACAGGCACCTGTGTGCTTCTACCTGTGGTGCCCACTTCAAAGCTGTTCCTTTCAGAGGTTTAACATCTGGCAACATTTTGGTTGTCATGGAAAATGCTGAAAAGAGCTCATGCTTTAGTGGAAATAGAGAAGGGTGTTTGTGCCTGGTACAGAGAGAAAGAGGGCACAGCCACTGGGGAGCCCGATGCCATCTGCTGAATGGAGATGTGAGTCCTTTTGTTGGGGTTTTGAATTTGACCCTTTGTTAGGAACATACCTCCATCACAACCTTGCCTTACCTGGCTTTCTCATAGATAAACTGAGCATTTGTTACTTATAATTCCTAGCTTAAACACTGTTTCCGGTCCTTTGTGGTAGTCCTCAGTCTGTGATCATGACCCCTCTAAGGATCCCATATCAGACATCCTGTATATCAGATATTTACATTACGATTCATAACAGTAGCAAAATTACAGTTATGAAGTAGCAAGGAGATAATTTCATAGTTGGGGGTCACCACACACAACACATACACACACACAACATGAAGAACTATATTAAAGGGTTGCAGCACTGGGAAGGTTGAGAACCACTGCTTTCATGGTTTGACTAGAGGGTGAGATATGCGTGCTTGACTCATTACATTCTAGCGTATTTTATTACTTCATTGCTTTCCTGACATTTCTAGAACTAAGGCTTTAACCTTTCCTTAATCCCTCGGGCTTGTGCAGTTACTGTTGGCAGACCCTTGTGTTTTGTGTGTGACTTGCAGTCTAGGAGACAGTCCGTGCCTAATTGATGTTTACCTGTAGGCTTGCTAATTACAGTGTTCTGAGCCTTCAATTTTACTTTTTTTCCCATCTGAGATCACTTTCTTCCTATATAAAGAAAAACCTTCCTTTTTGTGTTTCTGTTAAGGCAAAATCTCTGAGGACATTTTTGTTTGTGTGACGTCTTTATTTCACTCTGAGTTCTGAAGGCTGTCTCTCAGTTGGGTTGACTCTCAGTAACATTATCCGTGTTTCCTTGCTCTCTGACTTCCTGTGTTTCTGTTAGGGAGTCAGCATCTGCTCTCCTTGTAGTTCCTTTGAATAGAAGCATATTTTTTCCTTTAGTTTTTTTTTTAATCTGATTTTTATTTATTCTTTGAAAATTTCATACACACATGTATACAGTGTATCTTGATGATAGCAACCTCTCATTCCCNCCTCCCACTCCCCTGAGAATCCAGAATCCCCCATCACATCTCCTTCTAACTATGTGTCCTTCTCTTACATGTTTTTTTCATTGATTTGTGTATTTGTTTGTCTGTCTTAACCTATTCAGTGCAGTTAGAGCTGCCCATGTACGTGAACAGGCTTGAGGTCATCCACTGGGGATGATGGAGAAATGTACCAGTGACCACACTCCTAAAGAAAAGTGACTGTCCCTCCTCGATACTATATGCTGAATGTGAGNCAAGGAACTCACNTGAGGATACTGCACANGGACAGAGCACAGGAGAANGGCCTCAGTGGAATCCCACCCTAGTGGAGGGGAGCTGAGAAATAAAATGCACCCATGAAGAGTCACATTGNTGTCTCACNCTTAGCAAAAGGAGATGAGTCTAGAATGGGAGACCCTAACTCCCCCTTCTGGACAGCATTNTTGGGTGACAAGCTGAACCAAGTCACAGCTTAGAACACAGGCTCTGAAGCCACCTTTTCTGAGTGATGTGTCTTGGTTTACTCATCCATAAAGCACCAACTTTTAGAACTCATAGGAGGAGCCTGGTTCACTGAAAGTTGCCTGCATGAGTTAGCCTCCGTTATTCACTAGCTGAGTAAATTCTATGCATTCCCCAGGCTCCCACTTTCTTGGCTCATTCCGTGGTGGGTAGAAGCAGTCTGCCTTCTGTGGACATCATCTGCCCAATTGCGCTCTGTGCAGGTCATCCTGGAGACTTACAAAAATACTGCGGGTCCCTCCTGCTTTGGATATCTTTTCTACAGATGTGTTGAGAGTGCAGTGGGGACGGGACAGTCCAAGGAGCCCAGGAGCCCAGAGATGTCCACACTGAGGTGCTGCTGTCACCTCATTTTCTATTGATATCTACTCATTTAGGAAATCCCTTTTGCTAATACGGACTCTGAATATGGATCTGACCTTCATGATCACCTTGCATGGGTACACAGCCCGCTCGTGGGTGGGTTCAGGATTGGATAAGGACCCACTGGCAAGGCCAGTCTTTCTAGGCGACATTCTGTGTGTCAGAGACACATTGCATGTCCTACTGGATTCTGCTGTCTGGTTTAGCCAGAAGTCATGGTAAGATGGAAGTGGTGCATGGCGTTTGGGGCCTGGGAGATGGAATGAACCATATTCTAGTTGTCTCCTAGTTATCCCTCAGCACTCCGTCTCTGGCTTCTAGTATCTTATTCTTTTTAAGATTTTTTTTTTCATGTTAGAATAGCCCGAACATGGTGTCTCTAATGATCTGCCTAATAGATCTCCAGCTACTGGCAGAAAAGAGATGCCCCTGGCAAGATAACCTTCTTCCCCATTGTGCCCAGGCTGAAGTTGGGGCAGCCAAGGATCAGTTTTCAGGAACCATCGTNAGCCACATGGAAGCAGCTAATGTCATTGCCTATCAGGGCCTGTCCTGCAAAAGCGGGGACTGTGCCTGTGTTAGACAGCTCACCATCTGAGAGAGCACTCAGTACCTAGACAAATGTCTCCGCTGCATTGTCCTCACATGGATAATGTGGCTAGCCACCGCAGCAGGTGGCAAGTGTCTTNTCAGTCACAGCTAGCCTTCNTCCAGCGAGCAGCATGTGAATGCCTTTCTCTTATTCACCCATGTTTGGGAACTGTTTCANTATCAGTGTGGCCCAGTTCTAACAGCTGTTCTGAGTAGGGGGTCTGTCCTTGGGCTAANGTGTGTGGTTGAGGTGGGGCAGGTCACCCTGATAGTCCTGTGTGCCTGCCCACTGTGTGCACAGATGGGTGAGGGGTTCCTGCAGTGGGGTAAACCTTGAAAAGTCTTTTTTTCTAGAAGCAAATTCAGAGAAGAATTCAAGAGAAAGTACAAGCTGGCATAGGAGTGTTGGGGAACTCGGGGAATGCAGGGCAAGTTGATGCTGCTGCTTCTTGTACCATGGGGAGGTGCAGTACATAAGAACTGTTCTGTATACCGACTATGTCACCATCTNCAGGAGGCCATTTCTGACTCCCTGGATCCATACTATTTCTGGTGGTCTTGAAGCTGGAGGTTTGGAAGCCACTGACTCTTTGCACCCCAGCCTTGCCCTTCACACCCTGACATTGCTATCTTAGTCCCCCCTCAGCTCAGTCACCACATCTGCAGCAACCTTGCTTCTTCTCTTCTGCTNCAGGTCATCCATCAGCTGAGGCTCTCTGAGAATGAAAGCGTGGCTCTGCAGGAGCTGCTNGACTGGAGGAGGAAACTCTGTGAGGCCAGAGAAGGCTGGCAGGATGCCCTGCAGCACCCAGAGCCCCGTGCACCTCCACCGCCACCGTGCAAGAAGCCCACGCTCCTAAAGAAGCCCGAGGGGGGCTCCTGCACCAGGCTACCTTCCCAACTCTGGGACAGCAGTATCTGACCACCTAGACTGCAGCCACGTGACTGAGCTATCCAGTGACTGCAGGCACAGGACAAGAGGCCTGAGGCCTCCTCTCCAGGCAATCTCCACAAAAGCACAGGACACTAATGATAACTACCCAAGACCTCCTGTGTGTGTGTGTGTGTGTGTGTGTGTGTGTGTGTGTGTGTGTGTGTGTGCGCTCATTGGTTCCTTCTCCATTTCTTGGTAGCACACTGAATTTTAGGGCCACACTGCTCCCAGATAGCTAGAAAGGTGAGGAAGCATGCAGATGAGTCAGGAGGGCAGAGCAGTGGGAGAGGTCCTCCAGGCAGCTGTTTCTAGAACACTCCACACTAGCCACTATCCCACCAGTGGCTTTCCTAAGGTGCAGCACATAGGATGTATGTTTCATTCCTTTGTAGATGTTTGTGTGTCATTAGAATTACAAACCCGACGATTGTTTTACATGTTTATTACTGTATTTTATAACTTTATGCAACTGGTGTGTTCCCTTTCTTCAAAATGCAGATTTTAAAAACATCATTTCTAGGGATTTTTTTTTTAATTCCACATACTTATTTTTAACCCAAAGCCCCTCAAGGCCTGGGGACTATGTGTTGCCTTGGCATTAGCTGACCCTTGCAAGAATGCAGGTTGAGAACTAGAGTTTATATTTCATGTTCTTCNACTCTTCCCTGCACCCAGCATTTCCCTTGGATACATGTGGCTTTGGCATTCATTGGTTAAGCTTCATCCCCACCCAACTCCTCAGCTTGACATCGATGACAGGATGTATATGGTTCAAAACATATGGCTTCAAGTTCCTAGCTGGTGACAGTTTCAACAGTACTGGTAAGCAGGCTGAACCTCATGGGATGGAGCAGTGTACTGCCCTCCCTAGGAACACTGCATGATTCCCTCGCTGTGCGCCCCACCCGCTGTTGTACGTGCGTGTGATGGCCTTCCTTCTCCATGTCTTTCTGCCCACTGTCAGTGAGTTCCGAGCAGTGGCTCCACCAGCCACCTGCCACCGTCTCCCGCCACTTGGACTGCTTTATTCATTTCAGCCGCTGCAGAGCTACTGTGCCAATAAAAGGGTGCAACCATGGTCTATTGTTTTAGTCATTTGTGGTCAGTGCTGTCTTCTGGGAATTTCTGTCTCCTCATCAGCTCTGTAGGAGTAATGGGNGCACCTTCATCCAACCTTCCTTCACGTTCTAGTCTCTACAGGCATTTGCAAGCCTCAAGAGACACCTGCTTGAACAAAGAGAGTGCATTGTGTTTTTTTTTTTTAAAAAAAAATTCTAGGAGTGAGCCACAGAGCAGAGCCACAGCAAGCAAAGCACTAAAAGCAACCCAGAACTGACCCCCCTGAGACCTGTCTGGGGCTCTGGANACTGCTGGCCCTGCAATGAAGGGGCTAGTTGGGATGAGAGCTCTGAATTGGTGGCTTTGTACTTGAAAGGAATGCTCAAGGAGAGGTCATACATTATATCTAAGATTTAGCTCACCTGGGGACCACAGCCCCTTCAGGACAGGCAGAATGAAACTTCATGGCTTGTCCACATTGCCCCCCAAAAGTCAAGGAGATGCTCGGCTCGCCCCTGGCCAGATCCAGCCAGCCCCCCATCATTTCTCCACTTCTGCCTCTCTGAATCCAGCCTACAGGCTAGGAAAGAGCTTGCTCCCTACTGACTAGACTTCTTTGGCCTTCACCAGTCCTGGTATATTGTGAACTCTCAATGATCTGGGTTCAATCGGAAGCTTGACTGGTTCTCCACACAGAGTAGACCATGAACTACCAACACTGCTCCTGTGTGCAGTGCTCTGACTGTGTGGATGTGGTATCTATAACTGAAATGAACTGTGGTTTGGGCTGTCCAGAAAATTACCCTAAGAAAATGGACTAGAAAACACCTATTCTCAGAGCTCTCAATGCTTACCAGAAAGGCCAAGCTCTGGGCTCTCTTGAGAGCTGATGTCTGGTGAGGAGCAATGGTTGGTTTGCNGATAGCCATCTTCTCAATGTATGTTCATGTGGTAGAGGAAGGCAGAGAGGCAACAAGGCCTCTGGGGTGCCTTTCACAGGGTCACTGTCTCTGTTCTCATGACCTTGTCACCCCTCAAAGGTCCACTTCCTCATACTGTCACGCTAAGGTCTCAGCTGCAGTCTGTCAACTTGGAGAACACTCGGAGGCTCAGTGNCACTGACAGACACCCATAAGGTCATTCTGATATTAATACCAAAATTACAGTTAAGAGTTTTAAAGAAGCCCCTCAAAATATCACCTGTCATCTCTGTCACTCCAGCATGGCACTATGACTTGACTTCCTGACATTGTCAACTTCTTACTTTCAAGTATAACTTTAAAACCTTCAGTGTATGTGATTTTTTCAGATACACAACTGTGTGAGATTATGTTACAAGGCTACTGTCGGGAGACCTTACATGAGGATGGGTCCATGAGCCTAGAGACCTGTGCAACCTGAGGAACTCAACCACTACAGTACTGTGGGCATCACAAAGCATGAATTCTTCAGTCTCTCCAGAGGCCACTTGTTGACCTTCAGAGGCCAGAAGCCAACCCTTGGTAGACTGTAACTGCCAACTCCTCCATCAGGGTTTGAGGCCATCTGTGCGTGGCTGTCTATTTCTTGACTATGGAGAGACATGGCCTGTGCATTCATTGCTGTGTGTGTAATTGAGACTATGGAATTTACATGGTAGGGAGATGGCATAGTCACCAGCACTAGCACCATAATGTCCATAATTACTAGTCATCATAACTGAGATCAAGTCCAGCACTTTGTGTACATTGCAAGTCCTCAGTACAGCTCTGTAATGAGGGTAGCATCATAAGTAAGTCGACAGAGGCAGTATTCTGAATAATCAAGCCCTGACCATTATTTCACACAAGCAATATTCAGTTACACGTGGTTGCAAAGAAAGATGGCATTTTAATTGCCACCAGACCATAAGGTATGAATTATGATATATTATTAGACCTGCAACCTTATGTTTAACAATATAATTGGTAAGAATTATGATGCTATGTTCAAACACTACCTGCTCTATTTCTTTTTTTTAAATTATTTATGAGGGACCTCTAAAAACTACTATCAAAATGTTTGTATTGAGTTAAGATGACTTAAAACATATTTTCCAGAGTGGAAAAAAATACCTCATTACTATTCTTATGTAGTGGTATCTAATTTAGTAAAATTATGATTATATAAATCTACTCAATAAAAATAACAACCAATTAAAATCCAAGATTGGTGAAAGGACTTCACACAGAAATATTAATTACTTTGTTTGGACAAAAATAATATATTACAAATTTCCTAGCTTAGGATGACGGCTAGAGGTCTGCCAAAACTCAGTGACAGATTCCAGCTGGGTATCAAACTCAAGTCCTGTGCCCACACAAGCCCCNAGGTTGGGGGCTGGGGAAATGGACCAGTAGGAAATGTGCTTGCCACAGAAGCACAAGGACTTGTGTAAAAGGAGTTTGGTGTGGTGGTGTATGCTTATAACCCAAGTCCTGGGGAAACAGAGGCTGGAAGGTCCCTGGGTCTCACTGGTCAGACAGCCCAGCCTAAATAGGTAAGAGACCATGACTAAGAAGAAATGGTGGGCACCACAAAGAAACAGCACAAAAGGCTGACCTCTGACCTCTAATGCACATGTGAACACACACACACACACACACACACACACACACATCTGAGGTGGTTAAATATGATGCCCACAGTGGCCCAGCTTATCCTCCTGCATGCTAAGCTATAATCCTAGCCCACCAACTTTCAACTGTAAGTTTTTTGACAAGGAATTAACGGATTTGATTTCAATTCCTATTCTTGTTGAAAGCATTCTTACATTGGCCAGGGAGGAAAATTAAAACTGTGTTCCAGGTTCATCTTTCAGACTGTGTCTAAGGGCACACACTAGGGGCCGTGCAGTGCAGGATAAGAAATTCACTGTTTCCAAAGNCGAAACACAGCCTTTCCTCCCNCCTTCTTTCACTTCCGTCCTATTCATAAGCAATGACGATCATATAAATTCCACAGTGAACAATGGCTTGCTCTGCAAGGTGTCCCTGTGTGTGACAATGATCCCCTTAGATGACAGAGCACTGCAGGAGCCAAGATTCAGCCTGGAAAGAATCACTTTTATACTTTCTGCCACTTGGCCTAAGTTCTTCAGACCCCTGCGAGGTTCCATTGTGATGGTTCCCACAAATTTCTCTAAAATCCAGCCTGTGTTGTAAACTTTAAAGATGGTACTTTCAAAGGGTGAGTTTTATTAGAAGCCTCTCATACATCTGTCATCTGTTTTAATTTCTCAAATCATTCTCCAGGGTTTTTGAAGTATATTTATACTTAAATGTCACTTGTGTGTGCTCCAGCACCAGCGGACTGTCATCTGGGTTTTATGCAGTGAACCAGGACATCTCAATGGTAGGAGTTTCTTGCAGGAAACTAATTCAAGATGAATAAGTAATGCATTCATCCCATTGTTGAGGCGTAATGGGGATGCCCCCCATGTCCTCACTGCCTTTGAGTTTAGCCATTGCAGCCCCCATCCCCCCCACCCCCGTGCATGTGTGCTGCCTTGCCTTGCTCCAAAGCCCCAGGAAATACGGACTGCTTCAAAGAAGACAGCTAGCAGCCTCACATTCTCCTGATGTTACCATTTGGTGCATAATGTCTAAAGAAATGAAAGAGAATGAGATATTGATATATTCTAAAGAAGGGCCAAAGCTCTACAGAAAAACAGACCAACACTAAGTTTGATTTGAGTTTTTGATCTTTAAGATTTTAAGACACAAAGAAGCTGGGAGTCCATGATGTGTAGTCATTATTTACTGAGCATCAGTCCTTCCGTGTTCTGAGAAGACATTGAGCCTANTTTGGGGGATGGGCACATTGTACTTCACTGGGACAAATCAGCTCATGTGGTGCCTGGAGGAGCAGACTCACACAACAGGACCCCCGTAGTCGGACATCCATGAACATGTTCAGTAAGATCGCCTTGCTATGACCAGACTAACTTGTGAACAGTCTTGAGGCTAGAACACCAGGGCTCCTTCTGCTTTTACTGCCNGGGAGCTGCTGCCCCTCTCTCGAGCTGAGCAGCCTTTATACGGAAAGACCGCCAGTTGCTTTCCCACTTGGTTTTCTGAAATCCTCTCTGTGACACCTAAAACAGGTGTATTGATTTTGATCTGCATGTCTTTCTGAAGCTCCCTTCTGCACACACGGCTTGGGGCTGGGTCTCCTTGTCTGGTNGATGCNTTTCCAGCTCCTGGAAGGTCCCGTGGCAGTGGGGAGGAGAATGTTGCAAAGCCCACTCCCTACAAAGGTCACTNCACACACAATTATGTCTGAGGCAGCATTGCCAAGTTTGATGAAGGTGAAATATACAGTGCTATAAAAATCTAAAGAAAATACTGATGTTTCTTAAAGGAGTTGTGAAGAGTTTTCTAAGATCACATTTGTACTGGCACACAAGGATCATTTTTTAAAGGGCAGGCAAAATCTGAACATTTTTCAGCATGCAGCAACCTCCAGAATGAGAACATTCTAAATTTTCCTATGCCTTCCCTACAGTACCTGCCCACTGGTGTCATAATTTCTGTCATCCCCTCAAAACTGAAAGGACTTATGAAATCCCATCTTCCCTAGACTCCAGGATAGTCCTTGGCACACAGTGGATCTCTTTCCATCATTAATGACTGAATAAATTGATGGATGAGTGGACAAGGGAGAGAGAGTTTCCAGGGTATAGACTCCAGCACTTAGAGAAGCCTGCCCATCCCAATTCTCTGAAGACAGGTGGGATTTAATACTTAAATTATTATACAGGAGTTTTGGTGAACAGGAAACTGGTTTCCTGAACAGAGGTGATGAAGACAATGGGGTTGCAAACCATGTCCTGAATGGATGAAGAAGTGCAGCCACCCATGGAGGCACAGAGACTATGAGACCTCCAAAAGGTGCTTGCCTGAGATGAGCATGCAACCCCAGGCATCTCCCATTTTCTACAACAGAGGCAGTGCAGGTAAGTGTTCGCTCAGAAAGGTGACACCCCATTCTATGGTCTAAATATCAGTGCTATGCCCCCCCCGCCAGTTCATAAGCTGAAACCTAATGCTGTATGTAGAGGCAATCTGTTCGAGGGATAGCCAATCCCTAAAGGTCCTACCTCACGAATGGAGTTAGCAATGTTATAAAGAGGGGAACTCCATGTTCTTTCTACCGTGTACAGATGTAAGCATCCAGGCTCTGTGAGTCCATCACAACACCCTCAGAGGGCAAGCAGAGTCACTTGCATCTTTCATCTTGGACTCCAGAAACCGTGAGTAGTACACTTCTCCTGTGTATACATCACTCAGCCTATGGTGTTTGGTTACAGCATCCAGGACAGAGTAAGACACCAGGTATCCAGAGTTCTCCAAGCCTCTCTCTGTGATGAANCAAAGATCCCTCCACCCTCACCTCTTCTCCCAATGAAAATGAACTCCAGCTACACCTTTCCCCCATTCCATAAGGTGACAACACATGCAAGTGTAGCAGAAAATACAGCTGCCTTGAACTCAAGAGGCAAGGCAGAGTCAAGTGTCACCAACTCCTGGAGAGAAGAGACCCAGTGACTTAACACCAGAAGAATCTATGCCCAGGGAAAGAAACATTCAAGACCAGTAGACATAGAGTTCTGTGTTGACTTGGCAGCTAATTTGAGTGACAGCTCTCAAGCTAGATAGAGGNGAAGTTGCTCTAGAGATGGCCTTCCTGCTCTGTGGATGTCTTCCTGAAGGAATTCCACCTCTGCTGTGGGATATCTTTCTGTATGCTGTGAATATGTGTTGCTCTGATTGATTGATAAATAAAGCTGTTTGGCCAATGGTGAGGTAGAATAAGGTTAAGTGGTACATTCCAACTGGAATTCCAAAGAGAAAGGAAGAGAAAAGGAGAGGCGGAAGAGACGCTCGAGCCGCTGCCAGGAGAAGCAAGATATGAAAGTACCGGTAAGCCACGAAGCCACGTGGCAACTTACAGATAAATAGAAATGGGTTAAGTTATAAGAGCTAGCTAGCGAGAAGCTAGAGTCGTAGGCCATCCCATTTGTNAATAATAAAAGCCTCTGTGGGTTTACTTGGGACTACAGCTTCGGGACGCAAATGAGAGAGATTTATCCCAACCGCGGGCTGGGCNGGACACAGGAAAACTTCAGACTACACACCTCTCCCTACAACAGACCACTTCTGTTAAGAGGCTTTCCTGCAAGCTCTACTGAGCTCCTCCATAGCCTACTATTTATTATCCCATGGAAACTACACAGACTGGCCCAAGGTATTTCTTCACAAGAGCCTGCTTGAACGTGATGATAGGAACTAGAGGTACCCCAGACACAAGACTCTCAGGCCTGGGAACCACCTGAGTGCCACCTGACTTAGGCATGAATGCCATGTAGTTTCTGGTCTTATTAAAGAAGAGGGCTCTCGTGAGTCCATGGGATCCAGTGATGAACATGGACCTTACATTAGTCTCTGGTTTAGGGAAATAGAGCACTGAGGGAAAGGTTGGCTNAGGTCTTCAGCAGCTGTCATAGACAAGCACAGCACAAAGGATGACAGTATCATTGGGGATGTTTGGCTGTTTCCAACTGTCTTGAAAATCNTAAGGGTAGAGAGCCAAGCTTACGCTTCTTATCCTCAGTTGACACTATCAGTGGGATGCCAGGGAACAGCAACCTCTGGAACATCTTGTTTCTTACAGCCAGAAGGCTACCGAGCTCAAAAGTCAGGCTCTTAAGATGAGGCCCGTCGTAANGAAAATGAGAAANCTCCAAACTGGAATGAGTTGGAAGGAGCTAATTACCCTGAAAATTCAAAAACCTCCCCAACCTTCGATCCCCCCTCCCTGATGCTAAGGCACACTGGTTCTTTCTTTTCTCATCAAGCCATTTCTGCCTCACCTGAGGCCCAGAGCACATACTCTTTCTGGAGAATGTGCCGCTAAAACCATTTCTTAGACTGGAAGCTCAAAAACCCTAACTCCATGGCTATGCCTCAGACCAGGCAACCAGAGTCTCCCAAGGTAGGAACCCCCATCAGAACCCCATAGTTCTGTGGGCAGCTCCCTGGAAGCAGCAGTTGATTTTAGACCCTCCTCTGCTCAATTTCAGTTCCTATTACCTTACNGAGATAATCCACCAATCNGCTGACCATTCTAACCAGCCTGTAGTTTCCCCACGCCCCTGCCTTTGTAACATNGCTTTTTGTCTGTAGTATTTATCAGTATTTGACAGACGCTTGTCTTGCNCAATTATTTATTCAGTNTGTCTTCTGTGTCCCCAGAGACTGGAAGACTGGAAGCTAGGAAAGGCTGGGGTTATTGAAATCCTGGTCAGTGACAGAGAAGTCTTGCGTGCTCCCCCAGGGAAGGTGGGGATAGGTGTCCACAGGAGGTCCTGGGCACAGAGAACATCTCAGATAGACAACCTGGGAAACGAAGAAACATCCCTGGAAGATGGATGTTAAGGAAGATGTTGGTAAGAGAGAACAAAAGACTTTCAGAACCCATTCACATGGGAATAGTGTCTCAAAGAGCCAGCGTTGGAGGGTTNGAGCAAANTGACCCTTTGCTGTGACTGCCAGACCACCTGGTTTCTCTTCTACCCCTAAGACCTCTCAAAGGACTCCTGAAGGAAGTGGTCATGCCAACACAGGCAGGTATAAAATATGGGTTTGTTGTACCGATGAGTCCCACCACATCTTCTAAATTAACTGAGGGAANCAGCTACCAGCCAGTCCCCACAGCAGACCAATTACCATAGACCTCAGCTACCACAGAGGGGCTTTCTCCTCCTGGTCTCTGGCTATGGATTTCTCACCCTTTCTACCAAGCTTCTCTACATAATACTGGCTGTTAAAAACCCTGAGTACTGCCTGGCATGGTGA
>LZPO01008018.1:171591-181640 GCA_001675575.1 Neotoma lepida
AAAGGTCTTCACTGATGGGAAAGAGACTGGTGACAGTGGTTTGTAAACTGCACATACAATAGTCACCCCTTTTTTATCTCATTACAACCTAACTATTTGGGGATCTCTAAATAGCCAAGGGATATATAGCTTTTGCTTTTTCAAGTGATTTCAGATAAAGAACTAGAAACATGTGCCTGTCCCTGTTGGATGCTACCTGAGGAAAGATGAGAGTCATAGAACATTCACNGTGATAAGTGCAGGAGCCTANGAACAGCCANTCATAGTAAACACTGGGCGAGANTGTTAGAGATAGGGTGGGGAGTTGGGACAAGAAGTCAAGTGTATGTAAATCTCTGGAGCACAGACCTCAAGACTCACTATTCATATCATAATTGGATAATTAAAGTAAGGCAGAACAGCCAGAAGGCTGTTGTCCCAACCAGAAAGTCTAAAATGGACAGTGTTCTTCTCAACTGAGAGCGTAGGTCTGGCCAGAGGAAGAAGGAAGCCCATCTGAAGGAAAACTGAACGTTGTAAGAATGCATTCAGATATTTCTAAAACAAACACAGAAATACAAGCATGTGTCCATGGCTCAGCTGACACCCCCAGGAGAGCTGCTTACTGGACAGAGAATGAAAAGTGACTTGAGGTTGGAAAACACGCCCCCCCATGCCAGTTCTGATGGGGTCAGCCCTGCCTGGAGGAATAGCAGGAGCAGAAGGCAGTCTGAATGGAGATTAACAACCTCAGAACAGCTCTTCCGAAAAATGAAAGTTGTAGGAGGGACGCTCAGCAGAAAGNATTGTGCCTCTCACACTTTNTCCCACAGGCAGCCTCACCTGTGGAAGCCAAAAAGTCNCTGTGACATCTAAAATTGATCAAAAACTAAAAAGTGAAAATTTGAGGAATCTAGGAAAGTCATAAGAGCGGTGTGTAGGGGAAGGCCCAGAGCAGATGCCCTACTGTGTGCTGAGCAGATGCCATACTGCACCCTGAGCAGATGCCATACTGCAAGCTTTCAATGCACAGCTTACCACTAGATAACTCTGTTCAGGTCAGGGTTAACAAACAAACAGGTTGTGTGCGTGTGCATGTGCGTGTGCGTGTGCGTGTGTGTGTGCGTGTGTGTGTGTGTGTGTGTGTGTTTGTGTGTGTGTGTGCTCTCAGAGGCCAGATGTGTCAGCTCTCCTGGAGATGGAGTTACAAGCAAGTAGTTTTGAGCCACCTGAGCCTCTGGAAGAGAGCCTCTTAACTGCTGAGCCATCTATCCAGCTCCAAATTTTAATATTTTATCAATAATAATCCCCCTTCAAGTTATTGTGAGTAAGAAAATAAAAATCCCCATACTTGCATGAATGCCTGAGGAACTACAAAAAGACCATAGCTTCTTGACACCATTAGTATGTCATAATGGGTATGTATTCACCAAGCAGAAAGCTTGTGGTTGGCCCAATTCTCAAAAGCAAACTAGAATTCCAGTCATGAGACCATGATAGCCCGGATTTCAGAGTAAAATACATNGATTACCAACCTAGCACCAAGAGGCTGGGAGATGAGAATAATGACAAAGATGAGAAAAATGAAGGTCGGGTCCTCCCCAGTCTGAGAGAAGCTGCTATGAGCTTTGAAGAANGAGACACAAGATTGGAGAAGAAATTATGTAAGGGACACTGTGTAACATCTGCAGAAACCTTGCAGTTCCAACACTAGATGCAAGAGCATCCGTGATGTCCCTTTGACAGGGACATCACAACACACAGAAACAACTAGTGAAGGTGCTAGCCTTTGGGAGTCTCACCCAGCTACCCATTTTCCCTGCCCCTGGTACCAGCCTGCCTTTGTTGAGAGCAGCCATCTTCATACCACCCCTTTCCAAATTATCTGCATGTCGGGAGCAGTGAAGTGGCTCTCCTTTGGATCAGATGGGAATCTAAAGCTAGCCAATGGGTACAGTTCATAGCCTTTCAATCCAATGTGCACAGTTCAGAGGGTTTGGGTTTGTTGTTTTGGACAGATACAGTCAGCACTAGGGGAGCCATGCTGGGCACTCCCTGGGAGAGTGACAAAATGTGTCCACCTTATTTCAATCAGCTGTGGGTCACCACCAGTATGTTTCTAGGAGGACATTTTGTTACTTCTTATTCCCTACGAAGTCTGCCCACAAGCAGTGGGCGGGAAAACACACAGGAAAGAAAGGCCTCAAAAGGACAAAGAGACAAAGCCAGTTCACATACTTTCCGTGTCACAGTCCCCACAGTCTGACATTCCGTTCCATCGACGAGGAAGCAATATAATGTACAGTCCTGTCACCATGGCTATTAATAACTTGGATGGCTTCCAGAACCACACGGGGACTGGGAAATATTCCATCTCTAGCAATTACATCAATGCCAAGATGTTTTCNCTCTGAGTCCGTGCCTCTATCTATGTCTCTTGCCACATGTGGGGGTTCTAATTCTCCAGGCACTTGGATACTCTGATTCACACTGATAAGGATGAGCNCAGGACCAGTGCTTCCTGGGAGACTTAGAAACCACAGAACTCTTAAGTCCCCAAATACTCTATTAGCTTCCAGGCCTAGTTTAGAAAAGCCGTGGGGAAATGTTCACTGCAGTGGCTGGAGAAACTTTCATTCATGGACAGCTGTGATGTCTTGTGGGAACTTGTATTTCAATTTCTTAGCAGTCATCATGGTTAAGAAGTTAGTGTTACCATCTCCAGCAAACTTCTGTTAATCTAAAAAAGCAAAGGCACAAGANAAAGAAAGGAAGGGAGGGAGGGAGAGAGAGAGAGAAGAGGGAGGAAGAAAGAAGGATGAGATGGAGGAAGAGAGAAGAGAGGGGAGAAGGCAGGAAGGAGGAAGGGACAAAGGGAGAAAAAGAGAGGAAAGGAGAGAGAGGAAGGAAGGAAGAAAGGGTAATGAAGGGAGGGAGGGAGGAGAAGGGAAAGAATGGGAAAGGAACGGAGAAAATGAAGAGAAAACCGTATCCTCAGGTCCTTGGAAGAATGGACTTGGATTGAAGCACACAAAACTCCGTGGAGCACACGGTCTCTCTGTGCCCCTTCCTTCCCATTTCCATTCGGCTAGGAAAGGCATGAAAGGTGGTCTTTGTCTTACAATGTTTGGTTTCATCATCCCCCCTATACACACACACACACACACACACACACGAGAGAGAGAGAGAGAGAGAGAGAGAGAGAGAGAGAGAGAGAGAGTTAGTTTTATTGAGACAAAGTCTCACCCTGTAGCCCAGGCTGGCCTCAAACTCGAGGCAATCTTCATGTGGCAGCCACCTGTGTAACCTTAGTGTTGTAGCTACCTGGGTGCTAGGGTTACAGGCCACCACACCCAATAAACGTATAGTTTTAACCGGTGCCCTAGCAATATGCTCCATCTAAAATGTGGACTTTATGAAAAAATTTAAAGTAATAGAATCTTATTCAAAAACGTAAAGAAACCGTTTCACACGCCACCCCTGCCTCTCTGTCCCGCTAGTCTTGGACTCCACTGCTGTTCTCATCACCCACAAATCCAGATCTTCCCAGGCTTACCGTTCCGTGAGCACTTCAGGATCCAGGCCCAGCAGAGCCTCCCAAGTGTGAGGTAAGACCAGACCGTACCCTCTGTTCAGGGTTCTGATTTCAAAGCTCAAAGCCCAGTGGNCAGTTTTTCTGTGTNATTAGCTAAAGGCTCTGCTGTCTCTGCTTTAGACATCAACCTCCTTTCCCACAGCTGTCTAAGCAGTTGTCAGATTCAGCCTGATACTCCCGTCTACAGAGCCTCTGGGATTTAGTCAAGGTAAGACTGGGAGAGTTTCACAGATCAATACTGCTAAGCGCTCATTAGCAGGAGACTCTGAAATACAACACACAAATCTGAATGGTTGATGGGGGGAACTAAATGGTTTCTTGCAAGTTCCTCGAATTAATCCAGGCATTATTTTTCAAGTAAAATTCCAACCTTAATAGTTCACGAGGGCATGAGCTAGTTGGGATCTATCAAGCACGGTGTACAAGCATTCCTTGATGGAGCAGAAGGGCACAAGCCAGCAGGCCTGAAAGGTGGACCAGTGGGTCAGGAAGATTCACACACCAAATGGGAATGCCTTGTCTTTTTTCTTCCATGTATCACACTGAAGATGCAACGGGAATCGTATTGAAAAGAATCAGACTCAAGCAGGACTAAAAGACGGATCCGTGTCAGAACCACAGTGGGGGCTGGCTTCTCCTGGGCCCCTTCTCCCTGCCAGCTTCTCATGGGCCCATCTTCTTCATGTTGAGTCCACTAAAGGACATTTTTAAGCAATGTTTTCTATGACATGGAAGAACATTTTTACAACATTCCAGTTACATCAGAGCTCTAGGACTCATCCTCAACCTGATTGCTTCAAGGAGGCAAGACACACAGGCCTTGGTTTGCACAGGGACCCACTCCAGGCACTCTCTATGGAAGGACATGTGGGTATGACAGGAAAACAGATGCACTTGAACGTGTCTGCACTTAGCATATGGACCCAAGCGATCAAGCGAGAGAGGCGATTGCAACACAGACTCGCCTCCAGCTCCTGCTTTCCTTCAAATTACAAACCTATATTTTACATGGAAAATTACAAAAATACAAATACTCCTTTATCAGTGTTAAAACTGCTGATTTTTGTATTTTACAGCATTTCAGGTGTGNATGAAGGTTAGAATGAGATGGCTCAATCCAGTGAAAGCACCAGGTTCCCTTTGTTCCTATGTGGAGTCCCTGACAGGCTACCATGAATGCTAAACGGAACAAAACATGTTTGCATCAAAACTACAGCTACTTAATTTCTTTAAAATTAGTTTCGCCTTGGTATTTTTAAATTGGGAATTAAAAGATAAATGTATAGACAAAAGAGAGCCCAAATAACTGTAGTTTCCATGAAGTTTTGTGTTTGTCAATGTATAGATTTGTGTGTGTTTCACTCTTTGCCATTGGTTATGTCTGGGGGTAGGGAACTAGTGACACTTTTTTTCCTGGGGACCATGGACCGGATGTTGATCCATATTTGGATGTGCTAAGGCAAACAGAAAAGTCAGAGTTCTTTCCAGCTATTCGGTTTTCCAGGTCAGATACCAAAACAAAATCTATGGGATTGCATCAGGGAGCATATTCGAGATTTTTGGATTAAGGGAGAGAATGAATGTAGCTTTGCTCACCATGGGGCTGGGCCATGAGCTGCATAAGGAAAGCCATCATCACCATTGGCAAATCCATGTTATGTAAGGCCCAGGCTCCCTGTAAATAGAGTATCAACACAATAGAAATGCCAGCAGCCCAAGGCCTTGTATGGGGTTAGCCTGGCCTGGCCTGCCTGTTTCCACACAGGAAGGAATCCCAGTCCATCATGAAACTAAACATCCAGGTTCTCACATAACCCCGCAGCAGGACATGTGAGCACAAATGGTTGAAATTACTCAGAGGAGAAAGTCAAAGCACATTGTGTAATCGGACTCTGTGGAATGTGTGAGGCATGCTGCACCTGACTGGGCTTGCGTAGGCCCATTTAAAGTCATCCTTCAAAGAAACCCTGCTTGCATCACTGTCCCAAAAGGAGAGTATTGTCTTTCCAAATTAAAAGACTCCTAGGCCACTTTCTCAGCAACATGATCCTAACTATGGACTGTGTGACCATTCACAAGTGCTAAGAAAATGTACCAGGAGTCAGAAATTCTAAATTCTACACAGGTCAAACCACTTCCCAGACAGATGACCCCAGACAAGTACCTTGGTCTGGGCCAAACATTCATGTTCTTCTCAAAACACAATAGTCATAGTAGTCATAAGGGGAATCATACATATGGCAGTGTTTGGAAAAGCTGAATGCACACAGACATAATAATTACAGAAGCTACTGAAACATGTTTATTAGTATAGAATCAGAGTGTCTGGAAAAATGGTTAAAGACACAGGAAAAAATGAGGCTGTCTTGAGTTCATGCCATAAGCCATGAGGAAGGGTAAACCAGGGAGACTGTCTAGGCCAATTTCTGAATACCTGAGGCTAGTTTATAATGAATGGAGATGGATTCAGCTTGTGGTTCTGGAAGGGAGAGGCAAAATACATGCAAGTAAAGGCCAAGTCCTCAGTGCTGGGCCATCCCACAGCATGAGGCAGAAGAGATGGTTGCATTCACCATTACAGCAAATCCAGGACAACCATCCTCAGCATTAAAGCAGTCAGAAATGATCATTGCTCTTACCATCAACAAAAGGCTGGGATGTCAGTTCCAGAGGAAACTCCCATCCACCCAAGTCCAAAAGGCAATCCAAATGTTCAGAAATGACCCCAATCTGGACCACAGGAAGATTTCTAGTGGTTAGATAAAAGCCAGCATTCCTCAGGAAACTTGTGAAGCTGGTTCCCATCTACCCAAAGGAGTCATTTCCCTTATCTCCAGCAAAAAAGATGTNGGGCTCTCCAATTAACACATACCCACGGCACTTATCTGCCAAACAAAGTCCACACGAGCATCCTAGCCCTTCTCTCTAGTTCCTGGCTCTTCCCTCCCCCAAGCTACTCACCCTCCTCATAACCCTCTCTATGCTCACTATACACTATCTATCCTCTGTCTTCCGCTATTCTCTCCCAGACAGCCCTCGACCTGACCAATCTGCTGTCCATGTTTAGTCTACTTTCTCTGCTCCAGACTCTTCCAAGTGTCTCTGGCTGTTCTCTCTCACACATTCACAATAAAACCTTCCCAGACCATGGAGCAGTCATGTCATCAGTTTATATACAGTTTCTACCAANTGAGCTGCTCCAGAGATAACTGGCTTCATCTGCCATAGATAACTGGCCTCATCTGCTACATGACCAGTCACAGAAACGAGGATTATAAATGGCATGAGTATTTCTGTCATATTTTGTTAAGAATGTGTGTTAGTATAGGTACTTGTGTTTTCTTTCCTTGGTTTATCATGTAATATGACATCAGTTAAGAAAANATCAGTAGTTATATATAAACTTTCAGATACTAAAAGAATGTTCCTCAAGGGACAGTGTCACCTAGTCTAAAATTTATGACATGTTTGTATGAGGGATAGCTATATCATGTGATTACGACCTGATTATTGTTTTCATTTGGAAATTAAGTGAGACATAAGGAGATATGACTGAGTGTCAAGTTGAACAAGGAATGGACTTGTGATGGCTATTCTTGGTGGTTAACTGACTACACCTGGAATTAACTAAAATCCAAGTGTCTGGACACACCTATGAGGGGGGGTTCTTCTTCTTAATTAAATCATTTGAAGTAGGAAGCCCCACTTTTAATGCAGATCTTTTGAGTTAAAAAATATATTATACCTTTAATCCAGATCTTTTGAGTTAAAAGATATATTATACCTTTAATCCAGATCTTTTGAGGTGGGAAGATCCACATTTAATCTGGGACACNCCTTCTGGTGGCAGCCTATATAAAGGGCATGAAAGAATGGAGCTTTCAATTTTTGCCTGTTTGCTCTCACTGGCAAGTCCATTCCTTAACTGGCATTAAAACCTACTTCTTCGAGATTCCAGCATATACTGAAGACCAACTGAGACATGCAGCCTGATAAACTGAACAACTACCGTATTCTTGGAACTTCCATCAGTAGACAGCCATTGATGGACTAGCTTGTAATTAATTTATTAGACTGTAAGCCATCCTAATAAATTCCCCATCACCTCTCTCTCTCTCTCTCTCTCTCTCTATATATATATATATATATCTGGATATATATATATATATATCCAGATGTACCCCTCACAAAAGACCTTTTCAGACATCAAAATAGCACTTGTAAGGAAAAGTGAACCTAGGCACATCACAAAGAGTGGGATGTTCTTTCCTGTAAGATGTTGTTTGTGCTTTAACTATGCTTTCTGTGCAGANCTGTGATCTTGGCAAGAGATGCCTGAAGACTGACAGGCTTAGCTGTTGTGTTAATTCCATCTTAAATTGTGATACTTATTCAGCCTAATCCTAATCCCACATTCCCAAAGCCCTCCACCAATATCCTCCACCACATCCCTTCTCCCAAGCACAAGGAATTTGGAAATGTTAGAATAACTTACATGTTTAACCTTGACTGAGAAATGTCATGTAGAGACTTCTGTCCTACACACATGGGGAATGGATGTGTGCAAGCATNGTATTGGTTAGTGGTTAAAGCTTTTCCAGAGACTTCAATGTTGAATTGTAGGTGTGATGAGTAAATATCATGTGGTTCATGCTGCTGTGGTTCAGGNCTGGAGTTTTTATCGTGGAAGAATGAAGATATAGTTGTAGGCTCAATGAGATGACAAAGGACACATTGTCCCGAGTTTGGCTCAAAACCAGCAATTCTTCTGAATTCACAACTCATATTCCATTTTCATGGGTTTGTACTTCTTGTCTCTGTCTCTGGTAGAGAACAGAAATGATGGCTGCCTGTGTGAAGCTTCTCCAGAGAGGGCTGTGAGGGGAAGCACAGCTTTGTCTGATGGAATCTCCCAGGAGTCTTGTGACAGGCTGTCTGCAAGCCAGAGGATCACAGAAGACAATAGTGTGACTCCATCTAGGGCTGTGAACACATTTCTTCAGGACACATAACACAATTTCTTCAAAAATAACATACAAGGGATGAAAGAGTCAATGCCTCCAGCTTTAGTTACTTTTTTATCACTATGATAAAACACCATGGCCAAAGTCACTTATAAATGAACCATTTTATTTGACTTACTGAAATGGCATGGGCTTTTGAAACCTCAAAGCCCACCCCCAGTGACTCCTCCTCCAACAAAGCCACACCCTCCTAGACCTTCCCAAACAGTTCCACCAACTGGGGAGCAAGTATTCAAATGTTTGAGCCCATGGGGGCCATTCTCATTCAAACCACTATACCTAAGGACTAGACAGATCATGTGGGCAAACCTGACTTAGACAAATTTTAAGGGGGTGGGAAGGAAACCAAAAACTTGAACCCTAACTGGATATTTACTCTTGCAAAAGTTACTTCCTATTTTGAGTGTGATAATGGCTTTGAGGTCACATTTTCAAAGAGACCTCAAAGCCTAAGAGCTCAGATGTGTATTTTGAAATATCTACAAAAGAAATGATACAATGTCCAAAATTTGCCTCAAAATTTTGAGGGGAGTTTGTATGATTATAGCTGAAATGAGAAGAACTCTCTTACCCCATTTAGTTGTACTTTCTGAAGTGCTGTATATTAGATAAATTAGATATTCATGAGTCTATGGCTTGCTGTTTTAAAAATACCAGGGTGAGTGGGTGAGGCGGGGAGAGTGGACGGAGTCAGATTTGGCTCTGCTCTAGAAGTCTAGACTACCTGCACCTTTGTGGAGGCATTTGTCTCTCCTGTGTCTATCAGCTTTATCTTTTGCTTTACAGAAATACAAACCCTATTCCTGCTTCTTAAGGCCTTGAACAACTTTTGAGAGCTCTGAAGTCCTCTGTGCATCGAAGAGAGGGGAGAAGAGGCTGATAGAAACTCTGTCAAATTCACATGATCACTTAGGAAGCCAGCTACCCTTTTCGGACACTTTCACATGGCCAACTGTATTAGCAGGGCTTTGGTGTCTCATTAATCCTCAAACACACCATGAAGCAGTATGACTGTCTCCTTCCAGGAGATAAGAAAGCCAGGGCACTGAGAGGCTAATTAAATTGCCCTGAGTGGTACAACTGGAGTCATCTTCAGGAGACAAAGCAGAGTCTGAGCCAGCAGCCTGAACCCGGAAGCACCACAGTCTCCTGAAGGTGTGCTGGATGTGTTCTTAGCTGTTGGCATTTATTATCAACCGGTATTGGTGACTGATATTTGTTTGAAGCCTTGATAAGTTCGATGAGGAAGCAGTCAAGTCCCTGTTGAGACAATGAGCACACCATAAAGACATTGACGTCTCTCAGGCTGAAACATTAGCTAAATGCATATTTAGAGATGGCAGAGACAGAATAGGAGGAACTAAAGTAGAGGATAAGGAGTCAAAAGCAAAATGTCTGGGTCACCTGACTGCCACCAAGCACTTATTGTCCCCACATATGTAACAAAGGGG
>LZPO01008018.1:182285-192390 GCA_001675575.1 Neotoma lepida
AGGAAGGAAGGAAAGGAAGGAAGGAAGGAAGGAAGGAAGGGAGGAAGGAAGGAAGGAAGGAAGGAAGGAAGGAAGGAAGGAAGGAAGGAAGGAAGGGAGAAAGTGAAAGTTCTGCTTTTCTGAGTTAGGACTCAAAAAGTGGGCAGAATTCACTGAGCTGTATGACTGCAGCCCCACAGACAACTGCACACAGGAAGGTTTTAGGGAAGGAAAAGTGCATCNTCTCATTAAAGGAACAATTGTTCCTCCAATTGTTGCAGGGATCCCACCAGAGGTCACTCAGACAAAGTCTATGAGCCAACAGGAAGTCTTCATTACAACCCTCTGGTGACTACACCTGGGTATTTGGAACCCAAGTGCAACCCTGAGACTTCTGCAGAGTCCATATTTAAGNAAGAAAATGACATTCTGGCTGGAAAATCCCCAAGGTTCTCTTCCTACAGCTGCAAACTAAGCATATAGTTACAAAAGCCAAAATATAGGATTATCAAAAATAGTGAGGTCAAGCTGACTTTTGCCAAGAGCCTATATCTTTGGGTTGTTTTTCTTCTCAGTTTTTTTTCTTAAGAACCTCCCACTTTTGAGGTGCCAAAATAGTCACATAGTCAATTTACAGTCCTTGTCACACCATGTCTGCTGCAAGGCTTTAGGTGAATCAGCCTTCCTGAATGGAGGACTCTTCACCAAGTGATTGACAGGAGGAGACAATGGTATTTAATGTTCCAATCTTTTGAGAATAGCAGAGCATCATGTCTCCACCCAGGGCCAGGAGTACCCCATTCTGGAGGAGTCCATCCTCAGTGGTCTCTAAGGCTCCTGCAACATTCTCCTCTCCAGAGCAGAGACCTTAAAACCACTTAGGAGATGACTGAAATTGGAGACTGAATGTAACTCATTTCTACCATGAAAATCCAGAGANACAGTTCCAAAGCTATTCATAGGAGTGGATTAGTGTCTAGACTAGAGTCAGTTACACTTGATGTGGAGCTTCTAGGCAGGGGAGCTCATTTAGGAGAAGAGATGAAAAGGAATTAGGACCTAGAGCTTCCCTCTGAATTCCTGCCCTCCAACCAGGACATTCCTGGGACCCAAGCTTTTAGGGTCCTTGCTGGAAGCTTGCCTATCCACTTTCTGTCTTCTGTCCTCATCCATANCATTCTGTGAACCAAAGCTTCCAGGAATGGCCACATCTGTGTCTTAGATTGTACAGACTGGTTGACTGGTTAGAACTTTCTAGTTGTGGAGTCCTAGAAGGTTGCAGATCAAAAGCCAAAATTATCCTGAACCATCTNTAGTCCTCTTAGTAGCCACATGCCACTCACCTTCTGTATTAACTTAGCAGCTATGCTGGTTAGTTTTATGTCAACTTGACACAAATTAGTGTCATCTGAGAGGAGGGAACCTCAATTAAGAAAATGTCTCTATAAGATCAGGCTGTAGGCAAGCTTGTAGGGCATTTTCATAATTAGCATTGATGGGGGAAGGCCCAGCTCATTGTGGGTGATGTCATCCTTGTGCCCGGCCAGTGGGGTCTTCAATGAAGACCCTAGAAGGGGGAACAGCAAATGAAAGGGACAAGAGACACAAAGAATGACAGCAAGACAGGATTCTGATCAAGCTGCAAAGTTTATTTTTTCACCAGTTGATTAAATAATGAGTGAAGCGGGAGCTTGTGCTTGGGGGTATGGGTCAGGGAGATTAGGTTGCTAGGTAACCTGACTGCAAGATGTTTTCTCGGGAAGGTCAGGATAGCAGACGTCCCTAACTGACAAGAAGATAAGGAAATACCAAGATATTTCTGGGGGCTGAGACTTGCCTAAGGCACCTAACAAGAATTCTGGAAAAGAAACCTGTTACTCAGGAAACAGAAGCTGAAAATTACCTGAGCCAAGATAGCTTAATTATAGCCAATACAGGTTTTGGCTCCTGGCATCCTTGGGCTGGTGGTCCTAGGTTCTATAAGAAAGTAGGCTGAACAAGCCATGAGGGGCAAGCCAGTAAGCAGCACTCTTCTATGGCCTCTGCATCAGCTCCTGCCTCCAGGATCCTGCCCTGCTTGAGTTCCTGTCCTGACTTCCTTCAATGATGAACAGTGATATGGAAGTGTAAGCCAAATAAACCCTTTCCTCTCCAACCTGCTTTTGGTCACGGTGTTTCATCACAACAGTAGTAACGCTTAGAGAGCAACCCATTGGCCTTGACCTATGCTGGCTGAGAATGTCATCAGAGAGCATCTGAGGCCTACAGCAGAGATTTCCCTGCTTTGCTACAACCTGCTTACCTGATGTTCTCACCAGTGTTTCTGATAAATGCCTTGGTTTATGACTCTTTTGGTTTTATGACTGTGAAAGTTCATGTCACCACTTCCACAGCAGGAAGTTTTATTCTGGACAACCTGACTTGGTATTCCTAGGTCACAGAGACTCAGTATAAACTATCTTCTTTTGTCTTTGGAGCAAGATTTATGCTTTATGCTGTCTTAGTCACTGTTCTATTGCTGTGAAGAGACATCATGACCAAGATAACTCTTATAAAAGAAAGCATTTAACTGGGGGCTGGCTTACAGTTTTAGAGCCTTAGTCCATTATCATCATGGCAAGGAACATGGTGGTATGCATGGTACTGGAGCAGTAGCTGAGAGCTACATCCTGATCCAAAGATAGAGAGNTACTAGGTTTGGCATGGGCTTTTGAAACCTAAAAGCCCACCTCCAGTGATACACTTCCTCCAAAAAGACCACACCTACTCCAACAGGCCACACCTACTCCAACAGGCCATACCTCCTAATCTTTCTAATCATTTCAAAGAGTTCCCCTCCCTAGTAACTAAGCATACAAATATATGAGCCTATTGGGGCCATTCTTATTCAAACCACCACATGTGCTGATAATAAAATAACCTTCCAAAGAAAATTGTGGTTCCTTGGGAGGTGGCTCAGCAGTTATGAATGCTTACTGCTCTTGCAGAGGACCATCTTAGTCCTGGTCCTAGAACCCATGTCTGGTGGCTCACAACCATTTGTAATTCCAGCTCCAGGAACTCATGTGCAGCTTGCATGCATATGTAACACACACACACACATACACACAGAGAGAGAGAGAGACGTGGAGATGGAGATGGAGATAGAGACAGAGACACACACACACAGAGAGAGAGAGAGAGACAGAGACAGACAGACAGAGGCCAAAAACAGAGACAGAGAATGGTAGATAATAAAACTGTTCAGGCATTCTTTCTAAATTGCTATCCCAGGCCTCTGCTGGTCTGAGACCCCCTGTAGGTGGCTGGAAACAGTTTGCTTCCTTCTAACAGTAATTATTCAGGAAATAATCACTCACATCCTGGACTCCTATCCCTCTTCCAGAGTTTTCTTTAGCTGTAAGACTCTTATCATTCACCACTTACTTATTTTGATATCAACCTCTCCCCCGTCTCCAAATCTAATTAGCTGCTTGGAAATCTACTTGTACAATCTGCTTTCTGTTGCCAGTGCTGCTGGACACAGCTTGGTCCCCAAGGGGAAGGCAGAAGGTGTTTTTCAATCCTCAGTGAAATTGGCCCAAGGCTTCCTCTAAGATAAAGTAACTCAAAGCAGAGCTGATGAGTAGGATGTGCTGTGTTTCATAATAATCTGAGAGACCATTCACTGGTAATGGACTGGCATGTCAGACAGGTGCCCATGCCATGCCCATGCCCGACAGGGAAGCCAGAGGATGTGGTTTCCCTCTCTCTACAGAGAGCCCTTTACACAAATCTCACTATCAAGCTGTAAGTTTACATTCTGCTTCCCCTCCAGGAACCCTTCAACCAAGAGGGCACAGGGTGCCTCTGTGCTTGTCNTGGTAGGGAGTGGGGAACTGGTGCCTTCTCCTGAACACAGAGAGCCTATGCTGCTGCCCTTTCTTCCAGCAGACTCAGCTGTGGTGGCCCAGCTGGGGCAGGCTTGATACTTGGGAGTCTGTTTGGGAGAAGGCCCATAGGAAGTCACCACCAAATATGGAAGCCNTGTCTAGTTGAGTCCTTATCAAGATGATGCCTGGGCCTCCAATCAGGTAGCTAACTGATGGCGGAGGTTCAAAAGCAGAGGAAATCCAACCCGGTGAATCCCTTTCACTTTATTGAACCTTATCTGGAGACAAATTATGAAAAAGCCAGTCTGAGTTGTTGATGACTTGATTTTGCCTTAACTATGGTGAAGAACCAGATGGCCCTATTACCAATTCTTTATCTCACTTAACTGGCTGCTCAGCAAGAGAGCTGCACTGACCTGGTCAGGATACACACTAATCACCTCCTCAGCCCTCCCTTCCAGCGCCCGACACCTTCCACGGAGCCAGGGCTTTCTCTGTGGCAGACATGAAACATCAGCAGGCCCCTGATAAGTTAATACTCGGGCAGTTTCATCAGCTCCCAGGAATCCAAATAGCCATAGAAATATCGACCAATCGACTATTCTCCTGGCCTCCAAAGTCTGAGCTCTGTGACTCCATCCAGACACCACTGCACTACAACAGAGGGGACTCCTGGATGACAGTCTCTGCTCTCGCCAGACTGACCCCAAGGGCCAGCAAGGTGAGAACAATTCTAGCTGTGTACACTCGAGGATATGAAAATGAACCTCTGGTTTTAGCTTCCCCATAGGTAACAGAACAGGCTGGCCTCAGAGAAATTTTAGTTCCTTAGAGCCTCTTGTGAAATAGCCTCAAGGGTTCTTATTCTTGTTTTTCTTTTAAATGTCAGAAAAGCAGAGTTTGGGGTAGAATTTAAACCTTGGGGCTTGTTCAAGAGTTTGAAATAGTAAACAAATTAAAGGATTGTTGTCAACAATCACGGACTTCTCGGGAACAGGGGTCAGCTATGCTCAAAGTCAGCCTGTGGGGACAGGGACAGTCTTTTGGAGGGGATCAGCCACCTGTGGTGAAACAAACCTTTGAAGACAACCTGTTTGCTCCCAGCATAAATACAAACCTGAGGACTACCCAGAGAGCAATGCTGTGCTCCCCCACTCTACTCCATAGAAGTGACACGCTGCTGTCATTTCAGCTATGTCTGGGCAGCTACCTTGTTTGAAATGATCAAACAAAGGGAGCCCTGGTTGGAGTTTCTTCTAGNTACCCATGACAGACAGCCCTGGAAGATTTGAAGTAGCTTTAGCAGTTAGTGTTTGTGATTGCCAGATATGGGATGCAGTTTACCTGCCCCGGTGTGTGATCGGTCACATTTTGATTATGGATAGTTAGTTTTGATAATTTTCTGTCAAACTGTTTGTTGTATCTCCTGAAGGCTAAATACGGTGCTAGTATTAGTTGCAACTTCCCAAACATAAAGAATGCCTATGTCTTTGACCAGTAACCCAAATATGTTGATAATAATAATAACAACAATAATTAATAAAATCATTCCTTGCTTTGGATTGAGATTAATACTTCCAAAAATAGATAATTGCCTTATTTCTATATTATTTTCATTTTTGAAAGAGACAGAGCAAAGATCAGAATAATATTCTTGTTTCTAGCTAGTCTCCTTAGATCCAGTGCCTGGGCGAGGTGGCTAATAGGGTCAACTCTGCCTCCTACTGTAATCTCCACTCCACCCTGAGCAAGCTGCACCCTGGCACCACACTGGGATCTGGAATCCCAAGAATGTGTTTGCATTTATCCCAAAACTCTCCTTTACCCAGGGGTCCACCCTGGGATTCCATTCTGGTGACTTTCAAAACACGTAATTACTCATTAGTCCGTTCCCACAGTCAGTGTGCAGCCTTGTTTACTGTTAGGAGAGAGGGTGGGGAGTGGAGTCTGGGAGTCTGTGTCAGCTGAGTATCATGAATAAGCATACATCTGCAGTGACCACAGCATTCCTGAGCCTTTGAGCTCTGGGAATCAAAGGCCTTGTCTTCTTTCTTCATCTATGGCCCTCCCAAGGCACTCTGGGAAATTCACCTGCAGATCATCAATAATAGTCCCTGATGCTGTCTGGTCCTTGGCTGGGGCGTCCATAAACAATGAGCTCGATTTGTACAGTCTGCACTAGTGTGCTTCCCGTCAGAGACCTAGTTCTGGTCACAGCCCTGTNCTTTGGCCACACAGAGATCTTCCAATGTCTCCGGAGGTGGGGAAAGATGCGCCTTCTCATGTCACAACTATCCAACACACCGGAAAGAGGCTCAAATCACATACACAGAAATGCTGGGCAGGGGGAATGGCATCTACTGTCACCGCAGGGCACAGTGAGTACCCTAAACTTTCACATGCATACTTTATTACTGAGAACCACCTGCAGGCGATGTGTTCATTTGGTCCTGCCTAGAAACACCTGGGCAATGGTGACAGTCTATGGATGGTGTAAATGGCTTTGTTTTCTTGGAGACTAGAGCGTGCATAGCGCTGGCAAACCTTTCAGCAGAGTGTAATCTAAACAAACAGGCCTAACACCTTTCCCCAAATCCTGCTTAACCTCTGGGCCTCAAGTACCAAACAGGAGTTCACAGCGTTGTAATAAGGTCTCACTGTACTTAACAAATGTGATGCCAACAGGATGGAAGGCGTTGTCTAGGGAACAGCAGAGGAGGACAGGGTTTAGGAACTAGGAGTTTTATTCTGGCTGGGATGCTAATATTCTGGTGACCTCAGCCAAGTTCTGTAAATTGTTACTATCTGCAAAGTGGAGATAATGGACAGCCCTGCCCATCCCGCAGGACGGCGAGGAGACTAATTAGAGAGCTCATTTGAGATTCAAAGTGCTTCTCGGTCCACAAGGAAAGTGTTGGAAGAAAAAAGGAGAAGCTTGCGCTCCGCTCCAGCAGTCTGGGGACCACACCAAAGACTCTCCCAGGAATTCATCTGTTGGAGAACCAGTGTTTGTTAATTAACTGGTATTAGGAAGTCATTGTGGCTACCAGGGGTTAATGGAAAGACTGAACTTGCTGAGATGGGTCTATAGAGGTGTAAATTGAGGGTTCCTTTGTTGAAGGAAAAGGAGGGGTCCCTAAGCTAAGCATCAGGCTGCCTGGAGCTAAAGGCCTGGTCTTTCAAATGTCTTCTAGAAATTCCAAGCAGGTTGCATGTAGCATAGACATGTTTCTTTTCAATGTGATAAAAACAAAAAGAAAAGAAATATTTTATTTTTTACTATATCTGAAACAAAAATTATTTTAAGAAATAAAGAAAACAAATTAATTAAGATGCCTTCAATAATTCTTTTGTAGTTTTGTGGGAGAGTTCCATCCATATAGGGATTAGTGTGGGAGCCCATACACACACAGTTACACATGTATACATCTGTGCAGGTGCACACACACACCACCACCAAATCAGTTGTCNNNCAAGAAGCCGTCATGATATTCAGGGACCGGTCCAGAAGAGTCTGGAGACTGACAAAGAAGATATNAATATGAACTTCACAGATGGAATGAAGCCANTCCCCAGACTTCCCAAGGCATGGCTCTGCCTTGCAGGATGANGCCAGTGAACACAGAGAAGATGGGAAATTAGGAGGGCCAGTGAGACATTTGTCTTTTCATTAAAGCTCCCTTTTGTTAGCACAGTCTGCAGAAGCTACAGGACAGAGAGAAAAGGATGGTGCTAAAGATCCCAGGACCTTGCTCCCTGAGCAGTGTGCCACCTCTCTCCCCTGTGGGAGCCCAGATGTGTACATGAGCAGGTGTATGAAGTCCAGATATTTCTAGCCAGCCCAAACATTCTGTGTGGATATTGCTCTACAGAGACAAAGAATGAAACACCCCACTACAATGGGGTTCAGAATATGTCACCCCAAAACATGGCTTCTTGGAATTTGAAGAAGTCAAGAGACAGGAAGGGTGCTTGGGCCTCCTGCAATCTTCTTCCCAGAAGCAAAGGAGAGAGGAAGAATCTGAGGAAGGCTCAGGAGGCTCTGAGAGCCAGATTGCTGTCACTGGCTGACATGGGGCTATTCTATGCTTTCTCAGTCTTGGATTCTGGGATCTGGGCTGTTGATGGAGGCTGGCAGGATGGCCCATGTAGCTCTCTTAGCATGGGGACTCACACTGATGATTGGGCTCAGCTGTGCTGGCTCAGTGTCTCTTGGTCATCTTTTCTGAAGTCCCTGTCCTTATCTGTAAAAGTCCTAGACTCACAGCCTGATGGCAGCCCATTTTCTGGGACTCACTTCTCCCATACAGGAGCTCTGTCTTTTTCTCTTAAACTCCCACCTGTAATACTGTAATAAAACTCCTTTCTAAACCCACCCGCCTGTTGTACTGGAACTCTATTTTTCAAGTTTGCAAAACAAGGGAGCCAGAAGCCAATGGCTTGGGGTGGTTCTTGAGGCCTTGGTTTTGTCTAGCATCATAGCCATGACACACTCAAAGCTGGGAAACCTCCATTGAATACAAGGATTTCACACACACAGACACACACACACACACACACACACACACATGCACATGCATGCACCTTCCCTGTGTTACCACACTGGACTTTCTCTGTCTACTTCTTGACCATAAGTTATTACCAACTATGATGGCAGGCTGGGAACCCCTTTGTGTGTAACTGGGGAAGCACAGCACAACCAGCCCTGTANCTCTCTACAGGACTTGCTGTGGACCACAACACCCCCAACTGCTCGTCACACAATGACAGTTCTAGCCCTTATAGTAAGCCAGGTTAGCTGGTAGGGTTCCCTGGCAGAGACTCAGCATTTNCTTGTCAATGATTAAATCGATTTGGACAATTCCAGTTGTGCTAGTTAATTTCCATCATGTGACTCAGGAGAAATGATTCAAAGGGGGACAGATTTGTTTTATTTTTGTCTTACAGAGTCAGAGGTGACAGTCTGTGGTCTCTGACTCTACTATTGTGGGCCTGAGGCAAGGCAGGACATCATGAGATGGGGGATATGGCAGAGGAAGTATCNTGGGGGACAGAGACAGGAAGGGGCCAGAACTCACTGACAAACTGAAGCAGAAGCCATGGAAGAATGTGGCTCTCTGGCCATTTTTTCATGTAACCCAGACTCATCTGCTTTGGGATGGTGCCTCTCACAGTAGGCTTGGCCCCTCCCACATTAAACGTCAATAAAAACAATTCCTCACAGACATGGCTACAGGCCAGTCCTATAGAGGCAACTCTGCAACCAAGGTTTCCTCTCCCCAGGCAACACTCGGTTGTGTCAAATTGATGATTAAAAACTAACCAGCACACCCAGTTCCCTTAGCAATAGCCTTTCCAATGCTGCTATGCCTCAGACACACCGAGTACCAATAGATACCAACAAGGATCATTACTCAATATCACCAAGGCCCTGAGCTGTCTGAGTGGGAGGAGGGTGAGCTAGGTGAGCATGAAACATGTAGTTATAACAAAGAACGCCCCAGAACTTCTGAACCCTACCATTGTATGGTTACCCACACCCACACTATTGCAGAACTCCACTACTTATCCATTCCACAGATGTCTTCAGAGTGCCTGGGAAGGGGAGGATGTCCTATAGCAGAACTGCCAGAGCCTTGTTTATTATCTCTCAGGCCACAGTGCTGCAGAGCCCAGGAATCCACCATCGACCTTCTTAGGAGAAGAAAGGGCGCTCTCGGTCGACTGGGGCTGAGAGAGGCAGACGGATGCTAAGAAGCAGAAGTAAGGGATGTCACAACGGTTCTTAGAAGAGAAAAGCCTCAAGTCCAAGGTTGCCATGACAGCAGACATGCTTTTTTCTTACAGTGGGCATGACATGTAGTAGATCCAATGGAAGGCTTCAGAGCATGTTCTGTATGGAGCAATAATGGGCAGGATAAGGCTGGGAGGGCAGCCAGGTGGAAACTCAGCAGAGTCTGGAGGCTGGACAGAAGGGAACTTAGATCCTGTGGAAAGTGTGTGGCAGAGCAGAGCCAGCCCTCCTACCCACTAGCCTACTGTGGTCAGAGTTCTAGTGGTAATGCAGAGCAGCTGTTTAGAACTGGATTCCAGCCTAAGGTGCCCCTCCCGCACCGTGCATGAGGTGTAAAGTATTTCTTATATTTCTGAAACTCAATCTTACCTGGGCTTCTGTTTACCTGTTTACATCTGATTCAACCACTTCCCAGTTGTCTACCTTAGTCTTTGAAGGGAAAAGCAAGAAAGAAATGACA